>SKCR01015148.1:0-10134 GCA_019454045.1 Zanthoxylum bungeanum
TTTCATGTCCTTGTACATTCGGCCAAGGGAAAATTTTTGTGTCGATTTGTTTTTCAATCCGATTGAATTACTAATCTACGTCCCGTATACGTTCTAAGTCATCCAATGATCTTAAACACAAAAAATTCCAATCCACTCCAAGTAACAACACATTCGGCCAAGGCATGAATTTGGGGAAAAATCATCCAATGCATTTTTCATAAAATTGATTCCATATAACATCATTCTATATACATGCAAGCATACTTATTAATCAAATTTCATAAGAACATGCTTCAATCAATTTATCATACCCATTCGGCCAAGGTTAAATTTTTGGGGAAAAATCATCCAATGCATTTTTCATAAAATTGATTCCATATAACATCATTCTATATACATGCAAGCATACTTATTAATCAAATTTCATAAGAACATGCTTCAATCAATTTATCCCAATTTTAACCTAAAGTATTTCATGCTTAACCATGGCTCCATGATACCATTGTTGGTTTCTATAATATGTCCCAAGGAAAGATTAAGCATTTGAAATACAACATTGAATATATATATAAGATGAATTATGGCGGAATCATACTTACATTGCTTTAGTGATGAAGAAAAATCAAACCAAAATGGAAGCTCCAAGGTTGGGATGATTCGGCCAAGATGAGAAAAGGTGGAAAGCTCCAAGCTTTGTGTATTCCTTGCTCTTTGATGGTTTCCCTATCACCTCTTTTGATCCCTTGTAAGGTGCTAGCCTTGCATGGTATATGTTCCCAAAAACCTCAATATCTTCAAGTTTTAGACAACCAAAGAAGAAGATGGAGAGCAAAAACTGCATGCAGTTTTTGGCAATGTGAGAGAGAAAAGAGAGTTTTTGTTAATTGATTTTGTTACCAAAAATCAATTTATATTTATGCCATAATGTTATAAATTAATAATAATAATTATGACACCAACCATGCAATGGCTTAGAGTGTCAAACACTCAAATTCCATGCAAAACAATTGAGTGTATTGTACACTATCACCATGCAATGCATCATCAATAAAATAATACATATAATGACATGTGTCATGTGGGCCCCACACGTTTCCAATGAAAGTGGGCCCACGTGCACTCACGCGTTCGGGTTCGATATTTCCGAAATACCGAACTTACGTCGCGACGTTAATTAAATCGAATTTAAATAAATAATCGCGCCTAGCGAAATTATTGTTTACGTCGCTAACGAATTAATTCTAAATTAACTCGTATGCCCGAATTAAAATCTAATTTTAATTTCGCGTCGAAATCGAATTTCGATTATATATCGAATATAATAATTTCATCGATTAATTCCAAATTAATCGCTCTCTCTCTAAATAAGGCACTTTATCCGAGATAAAGTTTCTCCGCAATTAATCCAAGATTAATAAGTCCGAATCAAATATCATAGGTGAATCTTCAGGAAGCGACCCAAGAGATCTCCGGATATGTTGGCAGTAAATACGGTCGTCGGATATCCGAACACGCACGTACCTCGTACTACGTCTTACCGATTCACAAGACAAGGTTGGCTTCTAGCAAAGTGCCATGCCTACCCAATTCTCCAGAAATATTCTTATAGGAATATAAGATCTATATCAAGCGTAGTATACCGTAGTATTGCGTACATCGATCCAGTATCGGATAATCACATGCTAGGCCTGGGGCTGGAGATGTGTCTGCCCCGTACGAAACATATTCGGACATCAAGCAACTAGTCTCTTTAAATCGGACAATCCTGACCTAGTCATATTGTCCCGACGGTTGCAACCTTTTATAGAGTACTAGTTTTGTGTCCTGCGTGATCATCACCTCCATATGTCTGAAGCGATACTTCCATCTTGACATCACATCCAGTACACTACGATTCTCGATAAACCCAGAAGAGGTGTACACAAAACCGGTTAAGGTCCCCAACCACCAAAACCAAAGTTTACCGATTGTCGCAAGTACTAGCGATGTAAGTCTCATGTTAAGACCAATACACCTACCCTGATGCGGCCTCCCATAGACACCTAGACATACTACCAATGGGATTCCGCGGGGTCTATCCAGAGCGAAGCTGTTTTCCGTACCATCGGTAAAACACAACCTCCTATCGCACTTGCATAAGTATCCAATACTTAAATATATGAGAACTATGTCGTTGTGCCCTCACAACGTGCACAAGCGCAATACTAGTCTATTCCGCATTATCGATGTCCGATCTCGATAATACTCCGACTAGGGATATTTAATGATTAAACTTTTATGGATTGATACTGTTCCATATCATCTCAATCCAGTACTAATCATATGGACTTTCGCCATTTATAAATCAAAGTAAATAATATTACAAAACGACAAAAGGCAATTTCTATATCACATAGTTAATTTTGTACAATAATACAATATCATTTACAAACAGTGACGCTATGGGACACAATGTCTAACAGTAAATAATACGGTACTATAAAAGTTTGAACACTGGGACAGTAAGCTGGAAATATTCCGAGCAAAATAACTGTTGCCGAATAAACAACAAATGTGGATTATTGATGCAGCTGAGGCAGCAATAGAAGCCATTTGGATCGATAATAAATCTAATTAGATTAGATTTAGTTCTGTTAGCGGCTGAGCTAGGTGTCAGCACAGGCTAAGAATTAATGGTCTCATCGACGATCGAGATATATACTTCTATATCATCTGATTCGTTCGGATCATACATCATGGCGATGTGATGATCGTGTAAATCGCGTCAGACGATAATTAAGCAAATCCGCTGACGAAAATCTTTTCTCAGCAATTTGAGCGAACCGTACATAGTTCGGGTGTGGGACACTCGAGTGACTGGCTATGTGCCAAGTGGGAGATTGTTGGATAATATGACCCATAGCGTCACTATTTGTACAGATCACGGTGTTGTTGTACAAATTAACTATGTGACAAGGAAATTGCACTCTCATCATTTGTGATTAAATCACCATAAATATATAAATGAAGAGAGGTCCATATGATTAGTTCCTGGATTGAGAATGATATGAGACAGTATCAGTCCACGAAGGATTAATCATTAAATATCCCTAGCCGGAGTATTATCGAGACTGGACATCGATAATGCGGAATAGGCTAGTATTGCACTTGTGCGCGTTGTGAGGGCACGACGGCATAGTTCTCATATATTTAAGTATTGGATACTTATACAAGTACGATAGGAGTTGTGTTTCACCGATGGTACGGGAAATAGCTTCGCTCTGGATAGACCCCTCGGAATCCCATTGGTATTATGACTATGTGTCTATGGGAGGCCGAAATCAGGGTAGGTGTGTATAGTCTTAACCTGAGACTTACATCGCTAATACTTGCGATAATCGGTAGACTTTGGTCTTGGTGGTACAGGGCTTTAACCGGTTCTGCGTACACCACTTCTGGGTTTATCAGAGAGTCGTAGTGTATTGGGTGTGATGTCAAGACGGAAGTATCACTTCAGTCATATTGGAGATGATGTCACGCTGGATACGGTATTAGTGCTCTTAAGTGCTGCGCGGCCATCGGGATATTATGACAAGGTCATGTATATCCGATTATAGAGACTAGTTACCAGACATCCGACATGTGCTTCGTACGGGGCAGACACAGATCCAGCCCCAGGCCTAGCACGTGACTATCTGATACTGGGCCGATATACACAATACTACGGTATACTACGCTTGATACAGATCTATATATTCCTGTAAGAATATTTCTGGAGAATTGGGTAGGCATGGCGCTTTGCTAGAAGCCAACCTTGTCTTGTAAATCGGTATAAACGTAGTACGAGGTGCTTACGTGTTCGGATAATCCGACGACCTTATTTACTGCCAACATATCCGGAGATCTCATGGCTCGCTTCCTGAAGATTCACCGATGATGTATAACTCACACTTTAATTAATCTAGGATTAATTAGAAGAGAGAGAAAATTAATCTGGGATTAATGGCGGAGATATTTTATCTGGGATAAAAATATAATTAAAGAGAGAGAACGATTAATTGGAATTAATCGATAAAATAATATATTCGATATATTATAAGAAATTGGATTTCGACGCGGAATTAAAATTAGATTTTAATTCGGGCGAACGAATTAATTTAGAATTAATTCGTTAGCGACGTAAATAGTGATTTCGCTAGGCGTAATCATTTAATTACGACGCAACGGAAAATTCGTTAATTTGGAATTAGCGAACCCGAGCTCGGGATTATTTGCGAGCGCATTCGCATTTTGAATTCGAGTGCGGCACGCAAGTCAAATCGTGCGTCATATCGCTAGTCGCATCAATCGTCAAATCACTTGTCATTTTGAGTGATGTGACATGACATGTTGTCACTTTATTAAAGTGACTTGATGTGAATAGTAAATGGTTGTTGGAAAAGCATTAATAGGCTTTTTGCTTTTTGACTTTTGTACTTGGTAAATGTAAATGCTTTTTGTATTTGATTTTATTTTGGAAAATAAAATAAATATATAAGTAAAAACCATTTACCTTTTCTCTCTCTCTCCATTCACGTTTTCCCTCTCTTTTCTTCTCCCTCTCATTCACGGCTTAGAGCCATTTCATCTTCTTCTCCATTTTGGTCACTGCCGAATTGAAAGAGAAGCAAGTGAGAGTGTTTTGTTGCAAAACAAGAGTGCTAGCACACACATGCGTTATATTATGGTGATAGAGAAACAAATTTGTGAGCTTGGAAAGCTTGAAGCTTGGAGCTTCAATGGAGTCTTGCATGGCCGATTTTGGAGCATCAAAACAGCCCCCACCGTGCAGTCAACTGCAGTTCAAGAAGGCCCAAAACCGAGCTTGATGGAGGCAGAAACATGAAGTGCGAATTTGGTCCATCTTCGTAGCATCCAAAACCATTCAATGTGAGTTATTCCGCACCTCCTTTGATATGTATTCAACTCATTTTTATGCATGATTGATGATTCTTGGGACTTGATTAAAACTCAACAAGATCGAGCAGTCACCAAGGGAATGGAGGAAAACCTAACCCGATGGGATAGGAAACTCATTCATGCATGCATGCATACACGTAACATATTTGCATTCTGTTTTTGTGGTTTTTTTGTTTTATATTCACAGGAGAGGCAGAGAAAACGGCAAAGGCAAGCCAATCAGAAGTAGCAACAGTACAATATCAGTTTTTGGTAGGAATCCCAGGGTTGAGGGCCATATTGTGTTAGTTTCAGAAAGGAATCCCAGGGTTGAGGCTCATATCAGCATGAGTTTCGGGAATGGATCTCAAGGGGGAAGCCCACATTATCAGCGGTTAAAAGGAAGAATTCCATGGAGTGAGTGAGTGAAAAACAAAAAAAAAAAGTCTTTGATAGTTAGGCATATGTCCAGTGATGACATTGTTTGCTGTAGGGAGAAACCTTAGAAAAGATAAGTGTGAGATGTACTCTCTGTTGGTTTCTAAAGTTGTCCCAAGATCATTCAAGCATAAAAAAACATGTGAATACATTAAAGAAGTATGGCGGAATCATACTTACAATGAGCGGTTTATGGATGCGTTAAGTTCAAAATTTTTCCTCATTGTCCTTGAAGGTCACGGCCAAGCTCCAATTTTTGTTGAAGATAAACTTTGATCTTTAAGCCCCAAGCTTCAATGGTGATTCCAAGATCCAAGGTTGGTTTCCCTATCACCTTTGATGATCCTTTAGAGTGCTAGCTCTTGGTAATTTTTGCAACAAAAATCACCTTCTTCCTCCTTGTGTATTCGGCCAATAGCAAGAAATATGGGAGAGTTAATTTTTCTTCAAAGTGGCGTGAATGGAGAGAGCAAAAAGTGATGTTGTTGACTTGTTAATATTTGATTTCAAAGTGTGTAAGGCAAGTTATCATCATTGTCACTAAAACCCATCACTCAAAGTGACAAGTGATGTGATTTGTAGGTCCCACTTGATTCGAAATCTGAGTGGGCCCGCAAACACTTCCGGGCTCGGGTTCGCTAATTCCGAATTAACGAACTTTCCATTGTGACGTAATTAAATCAAATTTAATTAAATAATAATGCCAAGCAAAATTACTATTCACGTCGCTGGCGATTAATTCTAAATTAATTCGTTAGCCCGAATTAAAATCTAATTTTAATTCCTCGTCGAAATCTAATTTCTTTTAATATATCGAATATATTATTTTATCGATTAATTCCAAATTAATCGTTCTCTCTCTCTAATAGTTTTTTATCCTAGATAAAATCTCTCCGTAATTAATCCCAGATTAATTAAGTTGAATCATTCATCATCGGTGAATCTTCGGGAAGCGACCCAAGAGATCCCTGGATATGTTGGTAGTAAATCTGGTCGTCGGACTATCCGAACACGTACGTACCTCGTACTACGTTTTTACCGATTTATGAGACATGGTTGGCTTCTAGCAAAGCACTGTGCCTACCCAATTCTCCAGAAATATTCTTAATGGAATATATAATCTATGTCAGGCGTAATCTACATAGTATTGGTATAGCGATCCAGTATCGGATGTCACATGCAAGGCCTAGGGATGGAATAGTGTATGCCTCGTACGAAGCATATATCGGATTACAAGCAACTAGTCTCTTTAAATCGGATAATCATGACCTAGTCATATTATCCCGATGGTTGCAACCATTTAGAGTACCAGTTCTGTATCCCTGCGTGATCATCATCTCCATATGACTGAAGTGATACTTTCATCTTGACATCACATCCAATACACTACGATTCTCAATAAACCCAAAAGAGGCATACACAGAACCTGTTAAAGTCTTGGATGTCCAAAACCAAAGCGTATTGATTTTCGCAAGTATTAGCGATGCAAGTCTCAGGTTAAGACCAAATACACCTACCCAGATGCGGATTCCCATAGACACATAGTCATACTACCAATGGGATTCCGTGGGGTCTATCCAGAGAGAAGTGTTTACGTACCATCGGTAAACAGAACCTCATATCACACTTGCATAAGTATCCAATACTTAAATATATGAGAAATATGTCGTTACACTTCCATAACACACACAAGTGCGATACTAGTCTTTTCCGCATTATCGATGTCCAGTCTCGATAATACTACGACTAGGGATATTAATGATTAAACCTTTATGGATTGATACTGTCTCATATCTTGTAATCCGGAACTAATCATAAGGACTTTTATAATTTATAAATTCAAGTAATCAAATTACAAAATGATAAAATGCAATTTCATTGCTACATAATTAATTTGTACAAAAACCATAATGTCTTTTACAAATAGTGACGATATGGGTCATAATTGTCTAACAATCTCCCACTTGGCCTATAGCCAGTCACTCAAGCATCTAATACATGACTATGTGTTAGAAATTATGTCCCATAGCGTCACTGTTTGTAAATGATATTGTATTATTGTACAAAATTAACTATGTGATTAATGAAAAGTCTTTTGCCGTTTTGTAATATTATTTACTTTGATTTATAAATGGCGAAAGTCCATATGATTAGTACTGGATTGAGATTATGAGACAGTATCAATCCATAAAAGTTTAATCATTAAATATCCCTAGTCGGAGTATTATCGAGATCGGACATCGATAATGCGGAATAGACTAGTATTGCGCTTGTGCACGTTGTGAGGGCACAACGGCATAGTTCTCATATATTTAAGTATGGATACTTATGCAAGTGCGATAGGAGGTTGTGTTTTACGATGGTACGGAAAACAGCTTCGCTCTGGATAGACCCCGCGGAATCCCATTGGTAGTATGTCTAGGTGTCTATGGGAGGCCGCATCAGGGTAGGTGTATATGGTCTTAACCTGAGACTTACATCGCTAGTACTTGCGACAATCGGTAAACTTTGGTTTTGGTGGTTGGGGACCTTAACCGGTTCTGTGTACACCTCTTCTGGGTTTATCGAGAATCGTAGTGTACTGGATGTGATGTCAAGATGGAAGTATCGCTTTAGACATATGGAGGTGATGATCACGCAGGACACAGAACTAGTACTCTATAAAAGGTTGCAACCGTCGGGACAATATGACTGGGTCAGGATTGTCCGATTTAAAGAGACTAGTTGCTTGATGTCCGATATATGTTTCGTACGGGGCAGACACATCTCCAGCCCCAGGCCTAGCATGTGATCATCCGATACTGGATCGATGTACGCAATACTACGGTATACTACGCTTGATATAGATCTTATATTCCTATAAGAATATTTCTGGAGAATTGGGTAGGCATGGCGCTTTGCTAGAAGCCAACCTTGTCTTGTAAATCGGTAAGAACGTAGTACGAGGTACGTGCGTGTTCGGATTATCCGACGACCGTATTTACTGCCAACATATCCGGAGATCTCTTGGGTCGCTTCCTGAAGATTCACCTATGATATTTGATTCGGACTTAATTAATCTTGGATTAATTGCGGAGAAACTTTATCTCGGATAAAGTGCCTTATTTAGAGAGAGAACGATTAATTTGGAATTAATCGATAAAATTATTATATTCGATATAATAATTGAAATTCGATTTCGACGCGAAATTAAAATTGATTTTAATTCGGGCATACGAGTTAATTTAGAATTAATTCGTTAGCGACGTAAATAATAATTTCGCTAGGCGCGATTATTTATTTAAATTCGATTTAATTAACGTCGCGACGCAAGTTCGGTATTTCGGAAATATCGAACCCGAACGCGTGAGTGCACGTGGGCCCGCTTTCATTTGGAAACATGTGGGGCCCACATGACACATGTCATTATATGTATTATTTTATTGATAATGCATTGCATGGTGATAGTGTATAATACACTCAATTGTTATGCATGGAATTTGAGTGTTTGACACTCTAAGCCTTTGCATGGTTTTGTCATAGATTTATTATTATTTATAAATATTATGGCATAAATATAAATTGATTTTTGGTATCAAAAATTAATTAGAAAAATCTCTCTTCTCTCTCTCACATTGCCGAAAACTGCATGCAGTTTTTGGTCTTCATCTTCTTCATTTTGGTTGCCAAAAGCTTGAAGATAGTGTGGTTGTTTGGAACATCTTCCACATGCAGGCTAGCACCTTCAAGGGATCAAAAGAGGTGATAGGGAAACTATCATAGAGCTTGGAATACACAAAGCTTGGAGCTTTCCACATCTTGTCTCCCTTGGCCGAAAATCATCAACCTTGGAGCTTCCATCTTGGCTTGATTTTCTACATCACAAAAGCTTAGTAAGTATGATTCCGCCATACTTCATCTTTTATATATATTCATTGTTGTATTTCACATGCTTAATCTTTCCTTGGGACTGTTGAGTTTTTCTAAGGTCCCAAGATCAAATCAAGACATGAAAACATGCATGAATACATCAACGGAGGTAGCGGAATACTCACATTGATCGGTTATGTCGATTTGAAGACGAATCATGTCCAAAAACGCACTGCCTTTGTAAGCCCACTGCAGCAGTCCATGCTCACTGTCTTGGCAGTTTCGGGTCTCAAAACGAAGCTCCAAACTCCATCGGATGAGTCCCGCCTCATGGTCGAACCTCCCTACCACCTTCGCAGACTTGTAAGTGTGCTAGCACTTGATTTCTCACCATGAGAAACCACTCTTGGCTTCCTTTGTTCACGCCATTTCTGGTTCCAAACCAGTGAAGATTTTCTTCATTTGGGCGTGAGAGAAGAGAGAAATGAGAGAGAAGAAGTTTTGTGTTAAGTTAAAATGATTTACCAAAAATCAATTATATTTATGCCATAATTTTTATTAAATTAATAATAGAATTATGACACAAAACATGCAATGGCTTAGAGTGTCAAACACTCAACTCCATGCAATGACATTGAGTGCAATGTACACAATCTACATGCAAAGCATTAGAATGACATGTGTCATGTGGGCCCCACACGTTTCCAAATGAAAGTGGGCCCACGTGCACTCACGCGTTCGGGTTCGATATTACCGAAATACCGAGCTTACGTCGCGACGTTAATTCAATCGAATTTAAATAAATAATTGCGCCTAGCGAAATTATTATTTACGTCGCTAACGAATTAATTCTAAATTAACTCGTTTGCCCGAATTAAAATCTGATTTTAATTCCGCGTCGAAATCTAATTTCGTCTAATATATCGAATATATTAATACATCGATAAT
>SKCR01015149.1:0-10127 GCA_019454045.1 Zanthoxylum bungeanum
AAGCGATACAAAATATCGATTTCCGCTTTATGGCAAGAAGCCATGAAGTCCGAGATGGATCCATGTACTCCAACCAATTTTGGACACTGGTTGATGCACCAGAAGGCGTAAAGCCTATGGATGCAGATGGAATCTTCAAGAAGAAGACCGACATGGATGGCAACGTAACAAACGTACAAAGCTAGGCTTGTAGCGAAGGGATATCGTCAACGATATGGTATTGATTGATACGAAACCTTCTCACCCGTTGCCATGATTAAATCCATTCGGATAATGCTTGCAATAGCTGCATATTTCGACTACGAGATATGGCAGATGGACGTTAAAACCGCTTTCCTTAACAAACCTTTTGGAGGATGTTTATATGCAAATAGCCTGACGGTTTTTATCGTACCACGACTTGCAAACAAGGTTTGTAAGTTAAATCGATCCATTTATGGATTGAAGCAAGCATCACTGTCATGGAATCAGCGTTTTGATGAGATCATAAGAGAAATTGATTTCGTACAAAACGCAGATGACCCTTGTGTATACAAGAGGTTAGTGGGAGAGCACTTACTTTTATTGTCCTTTATGTCGATGACGTATTGCTTATAGCAATGACATTCCCATGCTAACGTCGTTGAAAGCTTGGCTTTCATTAAAATTCTCCATGAAAGATCTGGGAGAAGCAGCCTTTATTCTTGGAATAAAATCTACAGGGATAGATCTAGAGAAGCTGCTTGGACTCTCCCAGAGTACATACATTGATAAAGTTGTTGAAGCGATTCAACATGGAACAATCCAAGAGGGGATTGGTTCCAATGGTACGTGGTACCTCTCTTGTTTAAGGACATGTGTCCTAAGACTCAGGAAGAGAGAGACAACATGAGTCGAATACCATTCGCCTCGGCAGTCGGATCGATCATGTATGCCATGATATGTACACGACCTGATGTCTCATATGCTTTGAGCATGTGCAGTCGCTATCAGGCCGATCCAGGTGAAGGTCACTGGACAGCAGTTAAGAATATCCTTAAGTATCTTAAACGAACTAAGGATGCTTTCTTAATTTATGGAGGTGGAGAACTTGCGGTATCTGGTATCCGATGAAAGTTTCCAGACCGACAAGGATGACTACAAGTCGCAATCAGGGTACATTTTTTGTTTGAATAACGGAGCAGTGAGCTGGAAATCTTCCAAGCAAGATACTGTTGCCGATTAACCAACAGAAGCGGAATACAATCGCTGCATCTGAAGCAGCAAAGGAGGCAGTTTGGATCCGAAAGTTTCTAATCGGATTAGGAGTAGTTCCGTTAGCAGCTAAGCCTGTTTCATTGTATTGTGACAATAACGGGGCTATAGCACAGGCTAAGGAACCAAGGTCTCATCAACGGTCCAAGCATGTTCTCGACGTTACCATCTGATTCGGGAGATTATACATCGTGGCGATGTAAAGGTCGAGAAGGTCACATCAGATGACAACATTGCAGATCTGCTGACGAAGGCTGTTTCTTCAGCAAGTTTTTGAACGACATATAACATAGTTCGGGTATTAGATGCTTGAGTGACTGGCTATAGGCCAAGTGGGAGATTGTTAGACATTATGTTCCCATAGCGTCACTGTTTGTAAATGATATTGTATATTGTACAAAATTAACTATGTGATAATGAAATTGCCTTTTGCCGTTTTGTAATATTATTTACTTTGATTTTAAAATGGCGAAAGTCCATATGATTAGTACTAGATTGAGATGATATGAGACAGTATCAATCCATAAAGGTTTAATCATTAAATATCCCTAGTCGGAGTATTATCGAGATCGAACATCGATAATGCGGAATAGACTAGTATTGCGCTTGTGCACGTTGTGAGGGCACAACGGCATAGTTCTCATATATTAAGTATTGGATACTTATGCAAGTGCGATAGGAGGTTGTGTTTTACCGATGGTACGGAAAACAGCTTCGCTCTGGATAGACCCCGCGAATCCCATTGGTAGTATGTCTGCGTGTCTATGGGAGCCGCATCAGGGTAGGTGTATATGGTCTTAACCTGAGACTTACATCGCTAGTACTTGCGAAATCGTAAACTTTGGTTTTTGGTGGTTGGGGACCTTAACCGGTTCTGTGTACACCTCTTCTGGGTTTATCGAGAATCGTAGTGTACTGGATGTGATGTCAAGATGGAAGTATCGCTTCAGACATATGGAGGTGATGATCACGCAGGACACAGAACTAGTACTCTATAAAAGGTTGCAACCGTCGGGACAATATGACCAGGTCAGGATTGTCCGATTTAAAGAGACTAGTTGCTTGATGTCCGATATATGTTTCGTACGGGGCAGACACATCTCCATATTGTCTGCCCCGTACGAAACGTATATCTGATATCAAACAACTAGTCTCTTTAAATCGGACAATCCTGACCTGGTCATATTGTCCCGACAGTTGCAACCTTTTATAGGGTACTAGTTTTGTATCCAGTGTGATATCATCTCCATATGTCTGAAGTGATACTTCCATCTTGACATCACATCCAGTACACTACGATTCTCGATAAACCCAGAAGAGGCGTACACAGAACCGGTTAAAGCCCCGAACCACCATAACCAAGTTTACCGATTGTCGCAAGTACTAGCGATGCAAGTCTCAGTTAAGACCATATACACCTACCCTGATGCGGCCTCCCATAGACACGCAGACATACTACCAATGGGATTCTGCGGGGTCTGTCCAGAGCGAAGCTGTTTTCCGTACCATCGGTAAAACACAACCTCCTATCGCACTTGCATAATTATCCAATACTTAAATATATGAGAACTATGCGTTGTGCCATCACAACTCGCACAAGTGCAATACTAGTCTATTCCGCATTATCGATGTCCAATCTCGATAATACTCCGACTAGGGATATTTAATGATTAAACTTTTATATTGATACTGTCTCATATCATCTCAATACGGAACTAATCATATGGACTTTTGCCATTAATATGTTAAAGTAAATAATTTTACCAATGGCAAAAGGCAATTCATTATCACATAGTTAATTTTGTACAATAATACAATATCATTTACAAAATAATGACGCTATGGGTCATAATGTCTAACACTATTTATAGGCAAAATTTGGCCCTGAGTGTCGCGACGCGCACAACATTACGCGTTGCGACGCGTGTTGATCTTCAACGCGTGTCACGCCTTTTGCTGAGATGGTGACACGTGTCAGAGGCTGAATGATTAACTCAACAATTTTGCTAACGTGGCATTGACAGAATTATTAACTCAATAATTAAGCTGATATAGCGATGATGATTATCGGCAGCAAGTAATGATGACATGTGTCCGGTGCACGTTAGCAGATGGCGCACATTAGCATGGTGCACGTTTGTAATGCGTATTTTTCCAAATCTTCTCTGATTGTGACACGTGTCCCAGCGCATGTTAGCAGACTTCGATGCACGTTAGCGGTCACGATGCGGATTGCGTGTCGCTACGCCCGAAATGATAATTTTGCCATTTTTATCTGTTTTCACTGTTTTGGCCCTGATTTGATTTCAGAGAGTCCTGAAACTTTATTTATCTACAACATAACACAAAACACATCAAAATATTTACAAATATCAAGAATCTATACAAAATATTAGGTCAAATGAGTGGGAAATAGTTATCTATTTACCACCCATCATGCCGCCATCGCAAATCTATCAAATAGACAGCGAATCAACGGTAAGCAGATAAGCAGATAAAAGATAATACAATTTCATATTATATCATAAAGCATTAACTAGATCATATATTTTAATCTAAAAATGCCCCTCATACTTTTTCATGCAAAACTGTAATCCCTAAACAGAATACAAAACATGCGATAATCAAATCATAGCATAATAGTGAAAGGTGGACCCTATGAATATATCTCAGCTCACAACTTTGGCACGTTCTCGCCTACGTATATTCATTAGGTAGACAACTTATTGTCAATCACTCAATAGCGACTCCTAGGTTTTTGGTCCTGGTCGTTTCTCGTTGTGATAGCTTTAGCACGTTCACAATGAGGCGTACCAAGGTCAAACTTGTCGATGATGAATTCAAGATACTTGCGAAACCTTGATAGCTTTGGCATGTTCAGGAGTCCGCTTTCGCTTGAATTCACCTAATATCAAACATACCCGGTACAGATAAATTTCTACCTGCCATATCCTCACAGCTTTGGCACGTTCTCGTGTTGGACAATTATGACCCATAACAGCACTATTTGTACAGATCATGGTGTTGTTGTATAAATTAACTATGTGACAAAGGAAATTGCCCTTTTATCATTTGTAATTGGATTACCTAGATGTAAAAATGATAAAAGGTCTATATGATTAGTTCCGGATTGAGATGATATGAGACAGTATCAATCCATGAAGGTTTAATCATTCAATATCCCTAGTCGAAGTATTATCGAGATTGGACATAGATAATGCGTAAAAGATTAGTATTACACTTGTGCGCGTTGTGGGAGCATAACGGCATAGTTATCATATATTTGGGTATAAGATACTCATGCAAGTGTAATATGAGGTTGTGTTTACCGATGATACGGAAATAGCTTCTCTCTGGATAGACCCCTCGGAATTCCAATGGTAGTATGACTATGTGTCTATGGAAGTACGAATCAGGGTAGGTGTATTTGGTCTTAACCTGAGACTTGTACCACTAATACTTGCGACAATCAATATACTTTGGTTTTGGTCGTCCAGGGCTTTAACAGGTTCTGTGTACGCCTCTTCTGGGTATATTGAGAATCGTAGTTTATTGGGTGTGATATCAAGACAGAAGTATCTTTCCACTCATAGTGGAGATGATGATCATATAGGATACGGAACTGGTGCTCTTTTATGCTGCAGCTATCGGGATAATATGACTAGGTCATAATTATCCGATTATAGAGACTAGTTCCCAGAGATCCGATATGTGCTTCATACGGGGCAGACAAAATTCCAGTCCCAGGCCTTGCACGTGACATCCGATGCAGGATCGTAATACGCAATACTATGTATACTATGTCTGATATAGATCACATATTCCTTTAAGAATATTTCTGGAGAATTGGGTAGGCACGGTGCTTTGCTAGAAGCCAACCGTGTCTTGTAAATCGGTAAAAACGTAGTACTAGGTACATACGTATCCGGATAGTCGGACGACCAGATTTACTGCCAACATATCCGGGGATCTCATGGGTCGTTTCCCGAAGATTCACCGATGACGTGTGACTCGCACTTTATTAATCTGGGATTAATTGTAAGAGAGAGAAAATTAATCCGGGATTAATTACGGAGATATTTTATCTGGGTTAAAATATTATTTAAATAGAGAACGATTAATTTGGAATTAATCGATAAAAAAATATATTCGATATATTATACGAAATTGGATTTCGACGTGGAATTAAAATTAGATTTTAATTCGGGCGAACGAGTTAATTTAGAATTAATTCGCTAGCGACATGAATAGTAATTTTCGTAGGCAAAATGATTTAATTGAATTTGATTTAATTACGTCGTAACGGAAAATTCGTTAATTCGGAATTAGCGAACCCAAGTCCGATAGTGTTTGCGGGCCCACTCGCATTTCGAATTCAAGTGCGGCCCACAAGTCACATCACGTGTCACATCGCATATCATTCAAGTGATGGATGTCTTGTCACTTTGAGTGATTGACAACCAGTCACTATTCATGAGTGATGTGAGTTGTTGGATTGCATTTATTGCAATTTTGCCTCCAAAATTGTCTAAGCTTTTTGGAAAAGCTTTGACAAATTTTTGGTTTATGTTTATTAGGTTTTTTGAAAACCAAATACACAACACACACTCTTCCTCTCCTTCTCTCTCACCTACGGCCAAGGGCCAATTCTTTTATCCTTTGGCTTGCCAAAACCGAGAACAAGAACAAGAAATTTTGTGGCAAAATTTCAAGAGTTCTAGAACACAAATGAGTCATCCAAGGTGATAGGGAAACAAACCCTTGAGCATGGAATCACCATTTGCAAAGCTTGGAGCTTGGAATATCAATGGAGGGATGATCGAAAATCAAAGGAACACAAAGAAGTCCATTTCCGAGAGCTTCCAATGAGGCGCAAAGGTTTTGTATTTGATGCATCAGATAACCGATCAATGTAAGTATGATTCCGCCATACCTCTTTGAGTATTCACACATGTTTCATTGCTTGAATCGATCTTGGGACTAATTTAGAAACCCAACAATGGTATCTTGAGCCATTTTGAGCATGAAATTTGATTAGGGTAAAATTTGGGTAAATTGGATTTGAGCATGTTTTGACTAAATTACTTGTTTGAGCATGCTTGTATATGGATGACATGGATTTGTTTGTGATCAATTTTGTGAAAAATGGATTGGATCAATTTTTCCCAAAATCTTAGGCTTGACCGAAACTTGAAGGTGCCATAATGTCATGGAATTTTTTGATTTTGATCATTGGATGAGTTGAAATCATTTGGGTAATCTTGATTTAGGATTTATTGGATTGAAATGAATCGGACAAAGAAATCCCTAATTGCTGTGACTAACTAGCATGGAAAATGATTGATTGTTGATTCAAACGTGTTGGACATGTTTTGATGATGATAAGCATAATTAATTGAGTAAATTAGTGTTTTGGAAATGTTAATTTAGTTAATTAATTATGGAATACACTTTAGGTTAATTAAATTATGAAATTTGGAATTTTGGTAATTTAATTCATTGGCCCAAATTTGGTATTGGGCTTATAAAAGTTTTAATTGGGTTTAATACGCTTGGTTAGGCCAAGTTTGGTTTAGGCTAATTGGTTGGATCCAATTGGGCCCAAAACCATATCCATAAAGTCCAAATATAATAAATGGACCTTTAATTTTAATTGTGCCTAATGGGCCTAAATTGGTTTTTTGGCAAATAAGGGTGATTCCTTAAATGGGCTTTGGTATTTGGGTTTGACCCATATTGGCCAAAAGTCCATGCCTTAAGAAATTAATTAAAAGCCCATTGGACTTTAATTAAATTAACATTGGATGTTAATCGGGCTTTGAGACCCGTAACGATTAGATTTGGAATCTAAGTCGTAAAGGCTCATTAAAAAGTGTAATTATTTAATTTAGAATTAAATATAGAATTAATATTAAATACAAATTAAATTGGATTTAATGTTGTAGTTTAATATAATTCAAGAATTCGTACTTTGATTACTTATTCGCAAAACAAGTTTGACTCGCACAAAATCAAATCGTTGTTTGAACATTGGATGTTCATTAATTTCAGATTAATTAATTGGATTAGATTGATTGATAACATGCTTTGTGTGAATACATGGATGCAATGTATGAATAATGTATATCGGATGGATATTAGATGGGTGAGGGCAATTTTGTAAATTCTTGTAATAAATTTAGAATTTATTAATTGGACCTATGTGTCCAGCCTATTACCTCTTGACTCTTTGTATTTCTCTTCTCACATATTTCCCTCAATGTAAATGAGGTTTCTTTAGAAGTGTTAAGTAATCGGGTAGAAGTAATATTTTTGCTAGCGGGAGAGAGGAAATAGAGAGATTTGTTCTAGGAACAATGTGTTAAGTATCCATCTGTATATCATTATTATTTTATTTATACGCTCATTATTATGTTTTTAGAATGCATGTTTAAGGGTATATGATGATGAGACCTTAACAAAGATAATAAATTGGTTTCCAATTTACGCGAAAAACCCTCAACATATATTAAGCGTTTTTCCTACCATTGAGTGATTCTTACTCAAGATCCAAGATTGGCACTGGTTTGTTGGCCAAAGTCAAGACCTTTATCAGTCGCGGATGTGTTTGAATCATGAAGGCTTTGTTCCATATCGGTGTCTTGTCAAAGTTGTGATTTGTTGGCCAAAGTCAAGATCACTTCTTGTCCATCGACATCGATTACGAAGCTTTCCAAGGTCAATTGGTTCCGCTTAACTAGGATCACTAAGTTTGTTGTGCCAAAGCCAAGGCTTAGTTGATTCAGAGAAAAAAGGTTAGGGAATATATTGGATATATTGGCATATATAAGATATATGTTTCGAACTTGGATGTCCACATACTGGATCTAGGAATTGGATGGGATCCAATTGATCTTAGGGATATACCTAGTTAATTATCATACAATTTGTTGGCCAAAGTCAAGATTGTTAGTTATTTAATGGGATCTTAGCCCACTAGGAAACAAGGTTTCCCGAGTACTCCACAGAGGGTTAGAGGCTCGCCGAAAATAGTGGGAGGCAACTATTAAATTTGCAATTTTCGTTTAGTTACTTGCCAATACACGCTCATTTCAATTTTTCGTCAATACGTAATTATTTATTAGTTGGACTTATATTTAATTGTTGTTTTTAAATTAAACAGTTGGACTGTATTCAAACCACTTCAAATGATAGTTGATTATATAATTGGATTATAGTAATCAATATATTTTAATTAACCAATTAAATTACAGTTGATTATATAGTTAGACTATAGTAATCATTATATTTAATAGTACCTGAAATCGTTGATTGGATAGTTGGACTATAGCAATCAAGATAACTAAAAGATTAGCGTTTAAAATATAACCTGGGTAAAAATATTTCAAACGGCTTTAATTTTCAGATTGGGAATAAAATCTCAGGATAGTCCTGGAGACCGAGAAGTTACTTTATTTGATACAGTGACGTCTCGAGCTTAAGCCCGGAGTTGAGCAATTAGTAGAACATGATATTTGGAATATTCATGTGATGATAACTTTAGTGCTTAATCCGTCATGCTTGCCGTAAAGACTCCTTAATGTTTTAGTCAAAACTAAGGATTAGACCTTTATAGTATGATATTGGAATTGAAGGATCTTCATATATCTTTCCTTAGATCTTAGAAGTACAAATTGCAATAGAAAACTCTTGGAGTGTTAATGGCTATACTCAAAGAGACAAAGCCAGAGTTTGTAATAGGGCAAGAAGCGCAAGGCGCATCTTACTTCGACATCCCAGAAGGCCAAGGCTTGGCCAAAGGCTTATGGGGTGTATAAATGGAGCAAAGCCAAAGTCATTATAATCTTCTGTGAAGACAAATGACATATCCCAAGACGTCTGCCTAAATTGTGGCAAACGGGGTCATTGGAAGCGTGACTACCGTATAGACAAGGCAGACATGAAGGAAGTGAAGATGGGGCAAGCCGATTTCAAATATGTTTGTCATAAATATGTTCACTACTAGTATTAAAATTAGATTTTAGATACTGGATGTGGTACATAAATATACGTACTGGTGTGCAGAATCTGCTGATAAGTAGGATACTGACTTCAATTGAGATTTAATTGTGAGTCGGAAACGGGACGACAGTCGCTGTTTTAACCATAGAAACCTAAGTTTAGGAACTACCTTTCGGGTAGGTACTTAAATTAGGAAATTGTTACAATGTAACTGATTTGACTAGAAACATTATCTCTATATCAGGGTTTAACCCGTTGCGGGTATACCTTTATATTCTAGAACACTAAAGTGTTTTAATTTATAAAGATGATATTGAGATAACACATTAGATGTGAATACAGTATTTATAATTTGAATATAAATAAATCTCAAACGTATGATATGACAAACAAATAGCTCATACTGAATTAATTAGATGAGACTTATAAGTGGCATTGTTGTCTGGGACACAATTAACAAGACTCGTATATCCACGCTTTCGAAGAGTGGGTACTAGGACGGATTTGATTCTATTCAAATAATGTCTACGAATCTAGTTTATTATGCAAAGTGCCTATAAAAACTTTTTACTTGGTAAAAGTGCATATGCCACCGATCTGTTAGCCCTCGTTCATAGTGACGTAAGTGGGCCCATGTCTAGCTAGGCTAGAGGTGGATATGAACACTTCGTAACCTTTACGGATGTTGCATCGCGTTATGGTTATGTGTTTCTATTGAAACACGAATCGGAAACTCTTGATAATTCAAAGAGTTTCTGTTGGTAAAAATCTAAGGTCCCAAGATCAAACAAGACATGAAATTATGTGTGAACACATCAACGGAGGTAGCGGAATACTCACATTGATCGGTAGAGTCGATTTGAAGACAAATGAACCCAAAAAACGCACTGCCA
>SKCR01015150.1:0-10136 GCA_019454045.1 Zanthoxylum bungeanum
CTCATGGTTTATTGGGATAAATAATCAGACCAGTCTGATATACGACATGTACTGGTCTCAGTGGATTTTACTAACCGACCTGTGTCAGTAAATCTTGACCAGAAACTTAATTTGATAATATATATCTAGTAGTGACACTTCCCAATGTCAATTACAAGCTACATTGAAATTGTGCCATGCATTATATATTATCGGGTCTTTGTCTAATATATATATCACTAAACATGATTTAGTTTCGATCTAATGAATTAGATTTAATATATATAAAAGACAAGAGGTGCAACCATAAATAAGTAATATTATGGAAAAAAAAGTATTGCTTGTATTCTTGAATCAGACAAAAATACGATTTGGATTGTCGCTTTGAGCTAGTGCCAATCCACGGTATCATATACACATCTTAATTTGTGTCACATACGCATGGCCCTCATGTTAGACAGTAATGACCCATAGCGTCACTATTTTGTAAATGATATTGTATTATTGTACAAAATTAACTATGTAGTAATGAAATTGCCTTTACCGTTTTGTAAAAATTTACTTTGACATATAAATGGTAAAAGTCCCTATGATTAGTTCCGGATTGTGATGATATGAGACGGTAACAATCCATAAAGGTTTAATCATTAAATATCCCTAGTCGTAGTATTATCGAGATTGGACATCGATAATGTGGAATAGACTAGTACTACACTTGTGCATGTTGTGAGGGCACAACGGCATAGTTCTCATATATTTAAGTATTGGATACTTATGCAAGTGCGGTAGGAGGTTGTGTTTTACCGATGGTACGGAAAACAGCTTCGCTCTGGATAGACCCCGCGGAGTCCCATTGTAGTAGTATGTCTGCGTGTCTATGGGAGTCCGCTTCAGGGTAGGTGCATATGATCTTAACCTGAGACTTGCATCGCTAGTACTTACGACAATCGGTAAACTTTAGTTTTGGTGGTCCAGGGCTTTAACGGGTTCTGTGTACACCTCTTCTGGATTTATCGAGAATCGTAGTGTATTGGATGTGATGTCAAGACGGAAGTATCACTTCAGACATATGGATGATGATCGCGAGGGATACAGAACTAGTACTCTATAATGGTTGCAACCATCGGGATAATATGACTAGGTCAGGATTATCCGATTCAAAGAGACTGGTTGCTTGATGTCCGATATGTGTATCGTACGGGGCAGACACATCTCCAGCCCCAGGCCTTACATGTGATCATCCGATACTAATTCGATATACACTATACTACGGTATACTACGCCTGTTATAGATCTTATATTCAATAAGAATATTTCTAGAGAATTGGGTAGACATGGCGTTTTGCTAGAGGCTAACCTTGTCTTGTAAATCGGTAAAAACGTAGTACTTGGTACGTACGTGTTCGGATAGTTCGACAACCGAATTTACTGCCAACATATCTAGAGATCTCTTGGGTCACTTCCCGAAGATTCACCAATGACGTATGATTCAAACTCGATTAATCTTGGATTATTACGGAGAGACTTTATCTTGGATAAAGTACTATATAAAGAGAGAGAACGATTAATTTGGAATTAATCATAAAATATTATATTCGATATAATAATCGAAATTCGATTTCGACGCGAAATTAAAATTAGATTTTAATTCGGGCAAACGAGTTAATTTAGAATTAATTCGTTAGCGACGTAAATAATAATTTCACTAGGCGCAATTATTTATTTAAATTCGATTTAATTAACGTCGCGACGTAAGTTCGGTATAAGAGGAAATATCGAACCCAAACGCGTGAGTGCACGTGGGCCCACTTTCATTTGGAAACGTGTGGGGCCCACATGACACATGTCATTATATGCATTATTTAATTGTTGATGCATTGCATGGAGATAGTGTACAATGCACTCAAGGGTATTGCATGGAAATTGAGTGTTTGACACTCTAAGCCATTGCATGGTTTGTGTCATAAGTTTATTATTATTTAATAAATATTATGGCATAAATATAAATTGATTTTTGTAACAAAAAATCAGATCTCTCCTGCCTCTCAAATTACCGAAACAGTGAGCAAGTTTTGGCTCTCCATTTTCTTCATTTGTTTTGTGGCAAGACTTGAAGAATTTGTGTTTGTTTGGAACATAAAACACATCTTTGGCTAGCACCATCAAGGGATCATACACGGTGTTATGGGAAACTCACTCTTAGAGCTTGGAAGGATCAACATTGCTTGGAGCTTTTCTTTTCTGTTTGGCCGAATCCATCACTGCACAAAGGAGAAATTTTTGTTTCATCAACGCATCCGCATTCCGATCTTTGTGAGTATGATTCCGCCATACTTCAATATTGTTCATTCTTTTATATATTTTCTTGAATCTTTTGATCTTGGGACATGGATTAGATTTTCCAACAATGGTATCATTGAGCTTAAAGAGCATGCAATATATTAGGGTAATATTTGGGCAAAATTGATTGAAGCATGATTTATATCAAGTATTATGCCTCCGAATTGTAGTAGTCGTCAGGCTCTAGTAACGTACAAGTCGTCAGGTTCATCGGATGTTTACAAATATTAGATTCCAATGGTTTCTTAATGAAGCATGAGTATCGGGAGACTTATATAGACACGTAGGTGTTTATATTGGATAAACACTGAACGAATCACCGAAGATTCTTAATAGATGGTACACCAATTCAATAAGATTTTCTCGGGTTTAGTGAGCATAGTGATCCACAGACTTGAGGTACCACTGTGGATGTATGATGTATCCTCCACACTTTGATCAGACCTCCGCCTGTCGTTGGGTGTGACTGATCCTTATGATATCCTGTGCATATCAAGATAGCATCCATCAGTTCGGTGTATAGGTATAGGTATCCATATGGAATAGCAATATGTTGTAATCCAATGGCCCGTGGTGCAATGTAGAAATGAGTTCTAAGTGTTATTAGATATTGCTAATAGAATCTTGAAGGGATTATACCTATAGAGATTTGACGTTTATATCTATATCTCTAGGATAATCCGGATACCTGTGACAGAAGGATTATACGTATGCAGTGACCTCGACCTGTATAGTTCAGAGATTTTATCTGTATTCGTCATAATTTATGGGTGGGTAAATTATAGACATGAAATTAGATTTCGTGATGGATATGCCTGAACCTAGAGAGTATCACTAATGAAATATACTCGTAGAGCACTAGGGCAACTTTTATAAATAATACTGATTATTTATAAGTTGTTTAACGGTTAAACGATAATAACATGCGTTTGGGATCTTTCGGCCATTTATTAAATGTCAAATTGTGATATTTGATATTTATAATTAATATATGTTTTTGATTATTTAATATAAATATAATACATATATTTAATATATTTTTATTTAATTATTTGATTATTCAAATGTGAATAATTAAATTAATTAAATAATAAATATCTTTTTTAATTTATTAAAGTAAGATAAATGACTATATTTAATTGGTTTAAATGACCAATTTTGATTTGATCAAATAGTTTATTTTAATTGGTACATTTGTAAATTTCATTTAATGGTTAAATGATATATATCTACATTTTTCCAGTTTTAATTAATGAAATAAAAATTGAAAAATGCCTAATTATTTTCCTAAGAGTTTCGGTCATTCGAGGAATATATAAAATGCCTTGTTTTATTTTTTGTTTCATAATCTAAAGCCCTAAAATAATATACAAAAGAGAGTTTGAGAGAAAAATAGAAAGAAATCAAAAGAAAGCTTAGATTTTTGGAAATTAGTAAGTTTTTCTTACTTTCTTCTTAATGAAAAATATTTGTATCATTATAGGCTTCAATATGTGTAGCTTAGATTTTTCTCTACTCTTTTGCGTATGTATTTTGATGGTTGGGAACTTGGAAGAAAGATGGAAGCATGTATATGTGTAAAGAATGCATGAAATTAGTTTATTTATTTTCCTTTTGCCATTTGATGGTGAGTTGTCATTCTAGAGTTATTTAGCCACTCATAAATGACCTAGAATTATTCTTGAGTTGTTTCATGATGGTGAGACTATTTTGGTGTGTAAGAATTGAATTAAAGTATTGAATTTAATTAATTTGGTGTTAATTTGTCAATTTGTGGAATTGTAAAATTAGGGTTCATAACCCACTCCAAATTTGGGGCTTTTCATATATGTGTTAAATAATGGTATATATGATGTTTATTAAATTTGGGAATTATTGGATTTGATCTAGACATGTTTTGAACAAAAAGACCAAATAATAAATTCTTGAAAGTTTGGGGACCTCTTGGAAATATGAGGGAAATATGTTTTCTTGAGTTGAAAATTATATTTTCATGTATAAGACATGTATAAATCATTTTGGGATTGATTTGGAATCAATTAAAATTGTATTTGATAATTTAGGACTAAAATGATAAAAAAAAATATACAAAGTTTAGGGGCTTAACGGCAATTAATGAAAAATCTGATTTTTGGGTAAAAAATTTCAATTTTTAAGTATTGAGCACCCAAGAAAAATTATTGAAATCAGATAATTTTGATTTTCCGCGTTCCGCTGCGTTTACCGGAATTGCCCCCTTAAACCCCAATAAAAAATACGACTGGCTTACACACACAATACTCGTATGTGACTCATTACCTACTTTAGAATATGTATAAGATGAATTCCGTCCAAACAGATTCCTAACCAGCTCAATTACTATACCACGATAACATCAATCATCGAACATAAATGCATACATGCATGCATATCACGGCACACCAATTTCATCGCACGACTTCTTATACACAAGTAAATCAATGATAATCACTCCAAAACATCATTCAAATATTCACAAACATACATATGTTTCAAACATACCAATATACATATTAATATGAATGCAAATGCCATAACTTTAATAGTCCTCATATCTTTCATTAACTTATCGAACATACTTAGTTTTATATTTCCTTTCTGGAAACCTTTAATACCGAGCTTATTAATTAAACATTATCATTCAAGAAATGCTTAGCGTACCCTTATCCCTTATCACACTTAACCATTAGGGTTCATAACCCACTCCAAATTTGGGGCTTTTCATTTATGTGTTAAATAATGATGTATATATGATGTTTATTAAATTTGGGAATTATTGGATTTGATCTAGACATGTTTTGAACAAAAAGACCAAATAATAAATTCTTGAAAGTTTGGGGACCTCTCGGAAATATGAGGGAAATATGTTTTCTTGAGTTGAAAATTATATTTTCATGTATAAGACATGTATAAATCATTTTGGGATTGATTTGGAATCAATTAAAATTGTATTTGATAATTTAGGACTAAAATGATAAAAAAAATATACAAAGTTAGGGGCTTAACGGCAATTAATGAAATCTGATTTTTTTGGGTAAAAAATTTCAGTTTTTAAGTATTGAGCACCCAAGAAATTATTGAAATCAGATAATTTTGATTTTCCGCGTTCCGCTGTGTTTACCTGGAATTGCCCCCTTAAACCCCAATAAAAAATACGACTGGCTTACACACACAATGCTCGTATGTGACTCATTACCTACTTTAGAATATGTATAAGATGAATTCCGTCCAAACAGATTCCTAACCAGCTCGATTACTATACCAACGATAACATCAATCAATCGAACATAAATGCATACATGCATGCATATCACGGCACACCAATTCATCGCACGACTTCTTATACACAAGTAATCAATGATAATCACTCCAAAACATCATTCAAATATTCAAAAACATACATATGTTTCAAACATACCAATATACATATTAATATGAATGCAAATGCCATAACTTTAATAGTCCTCATATCTTTCATTAACTTATCGAACATACTTAGTTTTATATTTCCTTTCTGGAAACCTTTAATACCGAGCTTATTAATTAAACATTATCATTCAAGAAATGCTTAGCGTACCCTTATCCTTATCACACTTAACCATTTCAATCTCTATACAAATAACTCACATGTATACGTCAATAACAACTTATTCATATTACATACACCTACATAAACTAAAGCCAATTCAGAAATCATAATTTTCTCCATTTACTAATTCCGTATATCCAACCTATACATATCTTAACATCATATTCATGTATGAATACATGTTCATATACTTATACATTGACATAGTCCTTTACATACACGTATTCATATCATTACAGATTCATACAGTTTACGTACTTTCATACATACGTATAAGCAATAAGCTCATTTCATATCCCACTTTATAGCGTATTAATAAGAAAGTTCCATACATATGGTGGTCGATTATCCTAACCATACATAACCTCAAACTTTGTTCTCAAGAATATGTTGGGATGTATGCCCTAGAGCTGCATATAATGTAAACTGTTTTATATGTTTTGAAATAAAATGATGCATTATTCATTTATTAAAGTGTTTGTTTAATTTTTCACATATTATAAATTATCTAGAATACTCTAGATTATTTATATGCCTTCAGACTTAGTGTATGAGTGTCATACACAAGAGGATTTAAGTCTGAAGTTAGTAATCTTAAATAATCCATAGAGAGCAAACAAAGCGGGTACTTTGTTTGTGGTTTATCTATAGCTGCGGTCAATTCTATATTTGTATGGCGACCTTAATCTGGGATCGTCTAAGTAGAGACATGACATAAGAATGAAGGCACCTTGTATGATGTGATCATATAGGACTAGAACCAGATGGAAATGACTTTCTTATAATATTCGTTAAACAAAGAAAATCATTTCGATCTACTAGATGGTCATATATGAATTGATCTTAATCCTGAGTGTACTACGAACTCCTGCATGGCAGGTTATGTCCTTTGATTTACAAAGGTGAGGTTGGTGTAGCAGTCCCGACCAATAGCTACGTACTTTGGGGCATAGTCTGTTGTGTAGCTGGGAACGTTTTACATAGACATGAAGTTCACTCCTTCTTGTGAGAAGTAGATGACTATCTTCTTAAGAGTTGATTCGGTACTTGAACGGTTAGCGCGCTCAAGTTTTTTATTACGAATAGAAATTAAAATTCATAATGGTTATGAATAAATCATTCATTAGAGAATCAATGTTACTTAATGTAAAAATAATTAAAGGGGTATAACGGGCATTATGACCCGACTCAATTTACGAGATACTCGTGAATGGTTAATCTATATGTAGTGACTATATCGATGGACACCGACTTGGTTTGGCTTAATATATCATCTGCGGCAACGAGAGTGCAACTTCGGTTTTTCAGTGGAATAACCTGGAGTTAATAATTCGAATATTTAATTAAGAGCTTAATTAATATTTTTGAGATTATTGGAGCTTGAAACCGTAGGTCCATTTGGTCCCCGTGCTAGCTCGATTTACCATAGCGAATTTAGTATAATTGGATAGTCCAATTATATACTCACAAAGGTATAATATTATTAATATGATTAATAATATTATTTTGTCACACTTGAAACTTTATATTAAAACATATATGGTTTTTATTCAATATAAGATATTTAAACAATGTTATTTAATTATATTAGATATAATTAAATGAAAAGGTTAAGTTAGTAATTTCTAAATTTTGGGTTTTGAAAACCCTTGGATTTAATTTAGATGTTACAATTTTCAATATGCATTTAACCTTTTGTTTTGTAACATCTTTTTTATTAAGGAAAATAAATATTGATGTTATAAATTTTTTTGATTCACATATGTGCTTGGCCGATTTTTACAAGGGTAAAAAGGGAATGGTTTGTTTAATTTTGTAAAATTAAACCCTAAGTATAAAAAGGAAAATGTTTTTCTTTTTTTGTTTAAGCCTTTCATTCTAACCCTAGCCTCCATCTTCTTTTTATTCATTCTCTCTCAAATGTTGAGAAAACTAAAAAGAAAGAACACGAAAAAAATCAATAAAAAATATAAGTGTGTTTAAATCTATAAAATGTTTAGGGATTATTTAGTGAGTGTTGCCCACAACAAGTTTTCGTTGGTAACGTGATGTAGTTCGGAAGACTGTGTGGTGTCGAAAAAATCTTCATCTTCATCTCTTTATTGTTGTTCACGGCAGTGAGCATTATTTTTGCTCATTGCCGCCCCTTTACTTGGTGAAACAGAACTCGTTTTGGTTTCGTTTTAATCCAGTTTTTTGGGGAACATTTTGTGGTGTTTTCAGGATGTGTTGGGGCTATTTTCAAGTGAAAAATCAGAACCAAAACACAGCCATAGTCCACGCATTTCAGGGGATGTTTCTATAGTGCGTTGGGCGCGAATCGAGTCCAAACAATCAAGTTTTTGTCTGGCTATTTGGGGACTGTTCCGGGGCTGTTTTGGGGCTGGAATTTTGTCTAAAACTGAAGCAAAATTTCAGTGGTGGTGGCAGTAGCATTCGACAATACATAGGGAAGGGCAGAAAATTTTTTCAAGTCCGATCTGTGTGCCTAAACCGTTTCCGTCGTGTAAGGAAATTGTTTCCTACAATGCTTTTAAGGTTGAGACCGTTAACACATAGGACATTACTCAATGCTGAAATGTTTAAGGTTGAGAAACCTAAAACTAAACGGTAAAAGATTTCTCACGATGACACGTATCTATGGCATCTTAGACTTAGTCATATCAACCTTGACCGGATAGATAGATTGATAAAGAATAGAGCTTTAAACCAGTTAAAGCTCAGAACTTTACCAGTCTGCAAATCCTGTTTAAAAGGAAAAATGACCAAGAGACCTTTTACTGGAAAAGGTATAAGAGCCAGTCAACCACTTGAGCTAATAAATTTGAACGTTTGCGGACCGATGAATGTAAGAGCCCTAGGTGGTTATGAATACTTCGTCACATTCATTGACAATTATTCTAGATATGAGTATGTTTACCTAATGCAGCACAAGTCATATACTTTTGAAAAGTTCAACGAGTACCGTGCTGAGGTTGAGAACCAATTAGGTGAAACAATCAAAACTCTACGATCAGATCGTAGAGGAGAATACATTGATAGAGATTTCGAGGAATTCTTAGTTGAGCATGGGATAGTATCCCAGCTCACAGCACCTGGAAAACTACAGAAAAATGGTGTTGCAGAGAGGAGAAATCGGACCCTACTAGACATGATGAGATCTATGTTTAGTTATAGCTTGCTACCTAGTTCGTTTTGGGGATATGCACTGCAAACTGCAATACATATCCTTAATGTAGTTCAATCTAAGTTCCTTCCTAAGACTTCCTTAGAGTTGTGGATTAGTCGTAAAAGTAGTTTGCGACATTTCCGCATATGGGGGTGTCCAACACATGTGTTGAAAATAGGACTACAAAGTTGGAGCCACGTTCTCAGGGGTGCCTATTTGTAGGCTCTCCTAATGAGACTAGGGGTGGAATTTTCTATAGTCCTCAAGATAACAAAGTGTTTGTATTGAAAAATGCTACATTTCTAGAGGAGGACTATATGAAGGAGTTCAAGCCTCGAAGTAAAGTGTTACTCGAGGAGTTACCTGCTGGTTTGACCGGCACACCATCGTCAATGACAGTTGACAAATACATAGCACCTTCGACATCTGAGAGTCAGATCCAAGTTCGTTAGAATGATCTACCACTTAGACATAGTGGGAGGGTTGTACGACAACCTGATCACTACTTTGGGATTGGAGAGGTACAAGTTATCGCATCCAGCGATGGTATATATGATCCAATGACCTATCGTAGTGCAATGGATGATTCTGACAAAGAGGAATGACTCAAGGCCATGAACCTAGAGATGGAGTCTATGTACTTCAACTCAGTCTGGGAACTTGTAAACCAACCTGATAAGGTGAAACCCATAGGTTGCAAGTGGATATACAAGAGGAAAATGGGAGCAGATGGGAAGGTACAGACCTTCAAGGCTAGGCTAGTGGCCAAGGGTTATACCCTGAAAGAGGGAGTTGACTATGAGGAAACTTTCTTGCTAGTAGCCATGCTCAAATCCATCTGCACTCTTCTATCCATTGCCGCATATTATGACTATGAAATTTGGCAAATGGACTTCAAGACTGCATTCTTGAATGGCAATCTTGAAGAGAGTATCTATATGGTACAACCAGAGGGGTTCATAGCCCAAGGTCAAGAGCAAAAGGTTTGCAAGCTGCAAAAGTCCATTTAAGGACTTAAGCAGGCGTCTCGGTCTTGGAATA
>SKCR01015151.1:0-10155 GCA_019454045.1 Zanthoxylum bungeanum
AAATCATACTCCATTATGATTACATCAAAACGATAATCCCAATAACCTATGCTTGCTTCAATCCAAACATGGATCGAATAACCTGCAAACCTTGTTTGCTAGTTATGGTACGACAAAACCGACAGGATATTGTAAACATCCTCCAAAAGGTTTCCTTTTCAGGAAAGCGATTTTCCCGTAAAGCTGTCATATTTCATAAATGAAACACGCAACTTTAGCAAGCATTATCCAAATGGATTTACCGTGGCAACAGGAAAAAGGTTGAATCATAATCAACACAATGTTGATAACGATAACTTTCCGTTGAAAGCCTAGCTTAGTACGTTGGTATGTTGCCATCCATGTATGTCTTCCTTGAAGACTTATAAGTACCAATAGGCACAATGCCTTGCGGTACATCAACTAGTATCCAAACTTGTTGATATACATGGAATCCTTTTCGGATTCATGACACTTTTTCATAATAGGGAGTCGATACCTTGTATCACTTCCTCATACGTAGTCAGTTGGTATACCTCAATAAGATTGACATCTTTATGAGGTGAGATCAGAAACCCATACCCAGGTTGTTTTCTGACTCTCTCCGACATACGTGGTTCTTGTGTATTCGAAGATTACCGGTATAGTTTCATCCTTGATGAACTATCTGTGTTCCATTAGGAAACGGTGCCTTGAATAGTATTACTTCGATTTTCATCGAGTTTTACTATCCTCCCATTTACCACTGCATATCGGTATTCCTCTTAGGAAAACCGCATTGCGAGCAACAATTAAAATTTTCTCTTGTGAGATGTATAAGTACTATATTTTGGTATCCCTATGAGAACCTACAATTGGAACTTATCCAATTTGGTTTCTAGTTTTGTATCATCCAAACGTATGCCCAGCATTCCCAAATTTTCAGGAATGTGAAAACCAGTTTTTTTCCTGTTCATATCTAATATGAAATCCATCAAACAGATTTTTATAGAACCTTATTCAAAATAAGTTTTGCACTGTTTATGCTTATCCGTTGAAGGAAATGGTAGCTCAGAGCGACTCACGATTAACCTTATCATATCCAACAAAATTCGGTTACTCATTTCGGACACACCGTCAAAATGACGTGTTCCGGGAGGAGTCCTCATTGAAAGAATACTATACTCTTTCAAGTATATAAGAAACTTATTGCTTAAGTATTTTCATTACGGTCTTACCACGACGGTTTAATACTTTAGCCGATCGTCTGTCTATTTCGTGTCGAAAACTTTAAAAGGTTCTGATTTGTGTTCTTAAAGAAACACATAACCATAGCGCGATGCCACATCCGTAAAGGTCACATAATATTCATATCCACATCTAGCCTAGCTAGACATGGGCCCACTTGCTTCACTATGAACTAGGGCTAACAGATCGGTGGCACTAACACTTTTACCAAGTAAAGGTGTTTTAGGCACATTGCCCAATAAACTAGATTCGTAGACTTTATTTGAATAGAATCAAATCAGTCTTAGTACCCACTCTTCAAAAGTGTGGATATACGATTCTTGTTTGATTGTGTCCCCAGACTACAATGCCACAAATAAATTTCTTCTGATCAAATCAGTTTGAGCTATTTGTTTGTCATGTAATATGTTTGAGATTTATTTATATTCAAAATATAAATATTGTTATTCACATATAATTTGTATATCTCAATATCATCTTTATAAAATAAAACACTTTAGTGTTCTAAAATATAAGGTTCATCCGCAGTGGATTAAACACTGATATATAGATAATGTATCTAGTCAAACTAGTTACATTATAACACTTTCCAAATTTATGTACACACCCGATGATAGTTCCTAAATTTAGGTATCTACGGTTAAAACAGCGACTTTCGTCCCGTTTCCTTCTTGTAGATTAATCTCAATTGAAGTCAGTATTCTGCTCATAGCAGATTCTGAACATCAATATATATTTATGTATCACACTAAGTATTTAAAATCCAATTTTAATACTAGTAGTGAACATAATTATGACAAACATATTTGAAGTCAGAGCCTTGCTCGTCTTCAATTCCTTCATGTCCGCTTTGTCCAAACGGCAATCACACTTCCGCGATCCCGTTTGCCACAATTTAGGCAGACATTTTGGGATATGTCATTTATCTTCCCAGAAGATTATAATGATTTTGCCTTTGCCCTTTTCTACATTCCAGAAGCCTTTGGCCAAGCCTTGGACTTCTAGAATATCGAAATAAGATGCGCCTTGCGCTACTTGCCTTATTGTAAACTTTGACTTTATCTCCTTGAGAATAGTCATTAACTCTCCAAGAGTTATTTTTGCAATTTAGTACTTCTTAGATCTAAAGATAGATCTTTGAAGATCTTTCAATTTCATTATCATACTTTAGGATCTAATCCTTAGTTCTGATTAAGAAATTAAGGAGTCTACTGCGATAAGCTTAATGGGTTAAGCACTAAAGTTATCATCACATGAATCTTTAAAAGATCATGCTCTACTATTTGCTTAACTCCGGGCTTAGGCCTAATATGTTATTTTATCAAATAAAGTAACTTATTAGTTTCCAGGGCCATCCTGAAATTTAATTCCCAATTTGAAAATTAACCATTTAAATACATTTTCCCTAGGATTATGTTTTAAATGTCAATCTTTCAATTTTATCTTGATTCTAATAGTCCAACTATTTAATCAACAATTTAGGTATTATTTATTATAATGATTATTATTCTCCAACTATTTAATCAACTATAATTTAATAGATTGAATACAGTCCAACTGTTAATTAAAACAACAATTAAATATTAGTCCAACTAACATTTATTTATTTGACGAATGATATTTAATTTGAGCGCGTATATGGCAAGTAATTAAACGAATATTGCAAATTCATTCTTGCCTCCCACTATTTTTTTCGGGAGCCTCCAACCCTCTGTCGAGTACTCGGGAAACCATGTTTCCTACGGGCTAGGATCCCGTAAATATCACACAATCTTGACTTTGGCCAACAAATTGTATGATAATTAACTAGGTATATCTATAAGATCAATTGGATCCAATCCAATTCCTAGATCCAGTAGGGGGACGTCCAAGTCCGAAACATATATCTTATATATGCAATATATCCAATATATTACCTAACAATTTTCCTCTGAATCAACTAAGCCTTGGCTTTGGCACAACAAACTTAGTGATCCCAGTTAAGTGTGACCCATTGACCATGGAAAGCTTCGTAATCAATGTCGATGGACAAGAAGTGGTCTTGACTTTGGCCAACAAACCACAACTTGGACAAGACACCAATATGGAACAAAGCCTTCGTGATTCAAACACATCCTCAACGGACAAAGGCCTTGACTTTGGCCAACCAACCAATGCCAGTCTCGGATCTTGAGTGAGAATCACTCAATGGATGGAAAAACGCTTAATATGTAGCGAGGGTTTTTCGCGTGCAAATTGGCAACCAATTTATTATCTTTGTTAAGGTCTCTCATCATCATACACCCTTAAACATGCATTCTAAACACATAATAAAGCGCGTATAAATAAAATAATAATGATATGCGGATGGATACTTTACACAATGATCCTAGATCAAATCTCTCCCTTTCTCTCTCCCGCTAGCACATGTATACTTCTTATACCGTTACACTACACTTCTAAAGAAACCTCATTACATTGAGGGGAATAGGTGAGAAGAGAATAAAAAGAATAAGGAGGTAATAAGGCTTGACACGCAGGTCCAATTAATAAATTCCAAATTTATTACAACAATTTCTAAAATTGCCCCACCCATCTAATATCCATCCGATATACATTATTCATGCATCGCAACCATGTATTCACACAAGCATGTTATCAATCAATCTAATCAAATTAATTAATCTGATAATTAGTGAACATCCAATGTTCAAACAACGATTTGATTTTGCTCGAGTCAAACTCGTTTTACAAATAAGTACTCAAAGTACGAATTCTCGAATTAAATTAAACTACAAAATTAAATCCAATTCAATTTTCATTTAATATTAATTCGATTATTTAATTCCAAATTAAATATTACACTTTATTTAAAGAACCTTTACGACTTAAATTCCAAATTTAATCGTTACGGGTCTCAAAGCCCGATTAATATCCAATATTAATTTAATTAAAGTCCAAAGGCCTTTTAATAATTTCTTAAGGCGTGGACGTTGGTCAACTCGGGTCAAACCCAATAACCAAAGTCTGATCCGGGAGTTACCCCATAACCCCAGAAATCAATTTAGGCCCATAGGCCCAATTAAACTAATTAAGGTCCATTAGTCGCATTTGGGCTTTATGGAAGCGGTTTTTGGCCTAATTGTATCCAACCAATTTTGCCTAAACCCAACTTAGTACAACCAAGCCCAATAACAACTTTCAAGCCCAATTTTAACAAAATAGGCCGAAATAATTAAATTACCAAATTCCAAATTCCCAATTTAATTACACAAATTGTATAACACAATTAATTACCCAATTAACATTTCCAAAACACCAATTAGCCTAATTAATCATGCTCAATTACATCAATTAGTGTCCAACACATTTCGATAAAAAAATCAAACCCAATTACATGCTATATCATTCTCGGTAATTTGGGCAATTTGTGTCTGATTCGGTTTCAATCCAATTAAATCCACAATCGACATTAAATCAACATTCTCGAATGATTCCAACTCATCCAATGAATCAAAATCATAAAATTCCAAGACAAATAGGGCTCTTAACCATTCGGCCAACAAAAGAAATTTGGGGAAAAATGTTCCAAACAAATTTTCAACAAATTGATCCAATCAATCTTCAATTAAAACATATTTAAGCATACTAATTAATCCAATTTCATTAAAACATGCTCAAATAGAATTTACCCAAATTTTAAGCCCTAATCAATTTCATGTTTTTCAATTGCTCTGATACATTTGCTGGAGTTTCTACGGCCCCAAGTATCGATTATAAAGCATAAAACATGTGCGAATACATCGAGGGAGTTGCGGAATACTCACATTGATCGGTTGAGCGACGTACGAGGCAACAGAAATTGATTTCTGCTCACTGGACTGCTCACGACAGTGGCTGTTTTTGGCCTCCATGGATTCAGCTTTGGGTGAGCTCCATCAAGCTCCAAGCTTCGTCAAACGATTCTAAGCTCATAGGTGGACTTCCCTATCACCTTCGCATGTCTCTCGGAGTGCTAGCTCTCTTGATTTTTGCCACAAAAATCAACCACTTTGCTTCCCTATCTCCTCATTGGCTCTCGGCAGTTCACTGCCAAACCAGAAGAAAGATGGCCCTTATGGGCGTGGGAGAGAGATGAAGAATTGAGAGAGAGAAGAGTTATTTGTGTATTAGGTTATTGTCTTAAAAATTGGTAATTGATTTTTATCAAAATCAAATGCACTTTTTGCTTTCAAAAGTCAAACTAATGAAATCCAACAACCTTGAGTGTTCCACACTCATACACCAATCAAACAACTCAATCAATCACATCAATCAATCAAGTGTCACATCACTCAAAGTGACATGTGATTTGACGCTTGATGCGACTAGCGATTTGACGATTGATTTGACTTGCGTGCCGCACTCGAATTCGAAATGCGAATGCGCTCGCAAACAATCCGGGCTCGGGTTCGCTAATTCCAAATTAACAAATTTTCCGTTGCGACGTAATTAAATGATTTTGCCTAGCAAAATCACTATTCAAATCGCTAACGAATTAATTATAAATTAACTCGTTCGCCCGAATTAAAATCTAATTTTAATTCCGCGTCGAAATCCAATTTCGTTTAATATATCTAATATATTAATTTGTAGATTAATTCCAAATTAATCGTTCTCTCTCTTTAAATGATATTTTATCCCAGATAAAATATCTCCACAATTAATCCTAGATTAATTTTCTCTCTCATCTAATTAATCCCAGATTAATAAAAGTATGAGTCATACGTCATCGGTGAATCTTTGGGAAGCGACCCATGACATCCCTGGATATGTTGGTAGTAAATTCGGTCGTCGGACTATCCGAACACGTAAGTACCTAGTACTACGTTTATACCGATTTACAAGACAAGGTTGGCTTCTAGCAAAGCACCATGCCTACCCTATTCTGCAAAAATATCCTATCAGGAATAAGGATTTATATCAGGCGTAGTGTACGTAGTATTGCGTATTTCGATCCAGTATCGGATAATCACATGCAAGGCATAGGGCTGGTACAGTGTCTGCCTCGTACGAAGCGTATGTCGGATTATGAGCAACTAGTCTCCTTATTATCGGATAATCATGACCAAGTCAGATTATCCCGACGGTTGCAACCTTTTTAGAGAACCAGTTCTGTATCCCTACGCGATCATCATCTCCATATGACTGGAGTGATACTTCCGTCATTACATCACACCCAACACACTACGATTCTCGATATACCTAGAAGAGGCGTACACAGAAACCGGTTGAAGCCCTGGACGACCAAAACCAAAGTATATTGATTGTCGCAAGTATTAGCGGTGCAAGTCTCAGGTTAAGACCAAATACAACTACCCTGATTTCGGACTTCCATAGACACATAGTGATACTACCAATGGAATTCCGAGGGGGTCTATCCAGATCGAAGCTGTTTCCCATACCATCGGTAAAACACAACCTCCTATTACACTTGCATGAGTATCCTATACCCAAATATATGAGAACTATGTTGTTGTGCCTGTTAGTGTTCCTAGAACATGCCAACGATCTAATAAGCAAGAAAAGGTGTTCATAAATTCATTATAAGTTGCGAAATTACTTACATTGAATGGATTTGAGCTTTTAAAATTTTGAGAAGAGATCTCCAAGATCCTAGCTTTAAGTGATGATTCCAACTCTTGAAGTAGTTTCCTTATCACCTTAGTTGATTTCTCCAAGTGCTAGCTTTGTTAATTTTGCCACAAAATCAAAGAGAATGAAGAAGGCCATTCAAGCCCATTGCCTTGTGTATTAGGGTTTTTCATTTTTCAAAAGATGTGTTACACAAGTGTGAAGAGAGAGGGCTTGGGTTTTGTTTAAGGGTTTTTACCCTTTTCACCAAAACCATGTAGTTGGGGTAATTTGGTTTCACCTAACCAAATGGTTGGAAAGTAAGTGGTTTTGGAGCCAATCACTTTCCAACCACAACTTCACATGTGTGACATGTGTGAAGTGGGCCCCACCATTTTGAATTCAAAACTCAAAATGTCTCTACGAACATTTGTCGTGGCGCGGTTATGTTTAATCCGATTAAAAGAATTTCGTCGCTAATAATTAAATCTAATTAATTAAATAGCGATGCCTCGCAAATATATTACGAACTTCGTCTATGAATTAATTCTAAATAATTCGTTCATTCGCATTAAAGTCCAACTTTAATTTCGTAATGAAATCCAATTCATATTAATATATCTGATATATTAATTTTAGCCCATACGAAAAAATTAAATAGAAAAATCAAATTAACTATTAAATATATTTTACCGATTAATTCCAAATTAATCGCGTTCTCTCTCTTCCGAACACATTTAATCCCAGATTAAATAATACCTCAATTAATCCCAGATTAATTTTCTCCATCTTAATTAATCCCAGATTAATTCTCTCTCTTAATTAATCCCAGATTAATTCTAATTTAAATCACTTTCATCAGTGAATCTTTGGGAAGCGACCAAGAGATCCCTGGATATGTTGGCAGTAAATACGGTCATCGGATTATCCGAATATGTGCGTACCTCGTACCACGTGCTTACCGATTTACAAGACATGGTTGGCTTCTAGCAAAGCACGTGCCTACCCAATTCTCCAGAAATATCTTACTGGAATATATAATCTATGTCAGGCGTAGTATACGTAGTATTGATATTGCGATGCAGTATCGAATGTCACGTGCTAGGGCTGGGGCTGGAACTGTGTCTGCCCCGTACGAAGCACATGTCGGATGTCTGGTAACTAGTCTCTATTATCGGATATACATGACCTAGTCATAATATCCTGATGACTGCAAAACTTAATAGCACTTGTACCGTATCCTACGTGACATCATCTCCACTATGACTGGAGTGATACTTCCGTCTTGACATCACACCCAATACATTACGATTCTCAATATACCCAGTAAAGGCGTACACAGAACCCGTCAAAGCCCTTGACGACCAAAACTAAAGCATACCGATTGTCGCAAGTATTAACAATGCAAGTCTCAGGTTAAGACCAAATACACCTACCCTGATATCGGACTTCCATAGACACATAGTCATACTACCAATGGAATTCTGATGGGTCCATCCAGAGCGAAGCTGTTTCCGCACCATCGGTAAACACAACCTCCTATCACACTTGTATAAGTATCCAATACTTAAATATATGAGAACTATGTCGTTGTGCTCCCACAACGCACACAAGTGCAATACTAGTCTATTCCGCATTATCGATGTCCAGTCTCGATAATACTACGACTAGGGATATTTAATGATTAATCCTTCGAGGACTGATACTGTCTCATATCATCTCAATCCAGGAACTAATCATAGGGACCTCCTATCATTTATACATCTCGGTGATCTAATCACAAATGATAAGAGCGCAATCTCCTTGTCACATAGTTAATTTGTACAACAACACCATGATCTGTACCAATAGTGATGCTATGGGTCATAACTGTCCAACAATCTCCCACTTGGCATATAGCCAGTCACTCGAGTGTCTTACACCCGAACTATGTACGGTTCGCTCAAACTATTGAGGAAAGGCTTTCGTCAGCGGATTTGAATGATTATCGTCTGATGCAATTCATTTGATCATCACATCGCCACGATGTATGATCCGAACGAATCAGATGAATAGTCGAAGTATATATCTGGATCGTTGATGAGACCATTAATTTTTTAGTCTGCGTTGTAGCCTAGCTCAGCTGCTAACAGAATTATATCTAATCTTATTAGATTTATTAATGACCCAGATGGCTTCTATTACTGCCTCAACCGCAGTAATAACCCGCATTTGTTGTTTATTCGGTAACAGTATCTTGCTTGGAAGATTTCCAACTCACTGTTCTGTTATTCAAACTGTATAGTACCGTTGTTTTTATCGGTTAGGAAACTTGCAGCAGTGATCTCAGTCACTTCAAACCAGTGACTATCACTTGGATTGACCTGTTTGTGAATCTATATGCTCAAAGCATATGAGACACCAGGTCGCGTACATTTTTCAATGTACGAGTTCTCGCAGAGTGTCATCAACATATAGATCTAACTCAGTAGATATTTATTCCTAGAATAAATGTTGTTACTCCCAAGAATTCTATGGATAATTTTAATGAAAGCCAAGCTTTTCACCGATTGTAATATGGGAATATCATTTCCAGAAAATGACATATCACCATTATTTAGGACATCATTGTCGTACGCTCCCACTAACCTCCTTATATACACAAGAATCATATTCATTTGGAATCAAATCATACACCATTATGATTACATCAAAACGATAGTTCCAAGAAACCAAGCTTACTTCAATCCATACATGGATCGAATAACATGCAAACCTGTTTGCTAGTTTTGGTACGACAAAACCGTCAGGATGTTAAACATCCTCCAAAGAGGTTTCCATTTAAGGAAATCGATTTTGACATTCATCTGCCATATTTCATGAATGAAAAAGCAGCATCAGCAAGCATTATCCAAATGGATTTAACGTGGCAACAGGTAAAAGATTTCGTTGTAATCAACACAATGTTGATAACGATACCTTTCCACTACAAGCCTAGCTCAGCACGTTGGTATATTGCCTTCCATGTAAGTCTTCCTTGAAGACTTATATAGTACCAATAGGCACAATGCCTTGTGGTACAACAACTAGTGTCCAAACATAGTTGTTATACATGGAATCCATTTCGGACTCATGGCACTTTGCCATAATAGGGAGTCGATACCTTGTATCACTTCCTCATACGTTGTCAGTTCTTATTCCTCAATAAGATTCACATCTTTATGAGGTGAGATCAGAAACCCATACCCCAGGTTGTTTTCTGACTCTCTCAGACCTACGTTGTTCTTGTGTATTCGAAGATTATTGGTATAGTTTCATCCTGATGAACTGTTTGTGTTCCATTAAGGACTTGGTGCCTTGAATAGTATAACTCCGATT
>SKCR01015152.1:0-10126 GCA_019454045.1 Zanthoxylum bungeanum
TATGATTAATTCCGGATTGAGATGATATGAGACAGTATCAATCCATAAAGGTTTAATCATTAAATATCCCTAGTCGTAGTATTATCGAGATTGGACATCGATAATGCGGAATAGACTAGTACTGCACTTGTGTGTGTTGTGAGGGCACAACAGCATAATTCTCATATATTTGAGTATTGGATACTTATGCAAGTGCGGTAGGAGGTTGTGTTTTACCGATGGTACGGAAAACAGCTTCGCTCTGGATAGACCCCGCGGAATCCCATTGGTAGTATGTCTGCGTGTCTATGGGAGTCCGCTTCAGGGTAGGTGCATATGGTCTTAACCTGAGACTTGCATCGCTAGTACTTGCGACAATCGGTAGACTTTAGTTTTTGTCGTCCAGGGCTTTAACAGGTTCTGTGTACACCTCTTCTAGGTTATCGGGAATCGTAGTGTATTGGGTGTGATGTCAAGACGGAAGTATCACTTCAGACATATGGAGATGATGATCGCGCAGGATACAGAACTAGTACTCTATAATGGTTGCAACCATCGGGATAATATGACAAGGTCAGGATTATCCGATTCAAAGAGACTAGTTGCTTGATGTCCGATATATGTATCGTACGGGGCAGACACATCTCCATCCCCAGGCCTTACATGTGATCATTCGATACTGGATCACTATACACTATACTACGGTATACTACGCCTGTTATAGATCTTATATTCCAATAAGAATATTTCTGGAGAATTGGGTAGGCATGGCGTTTTGCTAGAGGCTAACCTTGTCTTGTAAATCGGTAAAAACGTAGTACTTGGTACGTACGTGTTCGGATAATCTGACGGCCGTATTTACTGCCAACATATCCAGATTCAAACTCGATTAATCTTGGATTAATTACGGAGAGACTTTATCTTGGATAAAGTACTATACATAGAGATAACGATTAATTTGGAATTAATCGTAAAATTATTATATTCGATATAATAATCGAAATTCGATTTCGACGCGAAATTAAAATTAGATTTTAATTCGGGCAAACGAGTTAATTTAGAATTAATTCGTTAGCGACGTAAATAATAATTTCGCTAGGCGCAATTATTTATTTAAATTCGATTTAATTAACGTCGCGACGAAAGTTCGGTATTTCGGAAATATCGAACCCGAACGCGTGAGTACGCGGGCCCACTTTCATTTGGGTTGTGTGGGGCCCACATGACACATGTCATTTTATGCATTATTTAATTGTTAATACATTGCATGGTGATAGTGTACAATACACTCAATGGTTTTGCATGGAGTTTGTGTTTGACAGTCTAAGCCATTACATGATTTGTGTCATAAGTTTATTATTAATTTAATAAATATTATGGCATAAATATAAATTGATTTTTGTAACAAAAATCATAACACTCTTCCTCTCCCTCTCATGACCGAAACTTCACTGCAGTTTTGGCTCTCCATTTTTCTTCCATTTTTAAGAACTTTGTGAAGAAAGTGTATAAGTTTAGAACTTTAATACACATCTTTGGCTAGCACCATCAAGGGATCATACAAAGGTGTTATGGGAAACTAATCTTTGAGCTTGGAGTGATCAACAAAGCTTGGAGCTTCTTTTTCTTACCTTGGCCGAATCATCCAAAGCACAAATGAGGTGGTTTTATTTCATCAACGCATCCGCAATCCGATCTTTGAGAGTATGATTCCGCCATACTTCAATATTGTTCATTCATTTATATGTTTTGTTTGCTCTTTTGATCTTGGGACAGATTAGAATTTCCAACATGAATAATCGTAAAAGCATGGCGGAATCATACTTACAACGATTGGTTATGGCGATGCGATGAACAACAAAATCTTCAAGCTTTATGTTCATGAGGCTCTCGACTTTCTGCTTCTTGTTGTCCTCCAAATTCGGCCATGGACTCCATTGATGCTCCAAGCTCCAAGCTTTTCTAATGGTGATTCCATGCTCACAAGTTGGTTTCCCTATCACCTTGGATGACCCTTCATGTGATAGCATTGGCAAGATTTGCCACAAATCTTCCATTTTTCTTCTGGTTATTTTCGGCCAAGCCAAGAAATGGAGAAGAAAATGGCTTAAAAGCCGAGAGTGGGAGAGAAGGGAAATGGTTCCAAACCGTGTAAGGGAGAGAGAAGATGGATGATCAAAAGTGTTGTGTGGTTGTATATCTAATACCAAAAATAAAAGTCAAATACCATTTAATAAAATAATGGTATATGTCTTTTAATCACATTTGAGTGTCTAACACTCTTCCATCAATTTCCATCACTATTCATATCAATGATGACAAGTTGTCAATCACTCAAAATGACTAGACATCACATCAATCAAAGTGACTAATGCTTTGACGCTTGATGTGACTTGTGGACCGCACTTGAATTGAAATTTGAGTGCGTCCGCAAACACTCCCGGGCTCGGGTTCGCTAATTCTGAATTAACGAATTTTCTGTTGCGACGTAATTAAATCAAATTTAATTAAATAATTATGCCTAGCAAAAATTACTATTCACATCGCTAACGAATTAATTCTAAATTAACTCATTTGCCCGAATTAAAATCCAATTTTAATTCCGCGTCGAAATCCAATTTCTTATAATATATCAAACATATTATTTTATCGATTAATTCCAAATCAATCGTTCTCTCTCTTTAAATAATATTTTAGCAAGATAAAATATCTATGTAATTAATCCCAGATTAATTTTCTCTCTCTTATAATTAATCCCAAGTTAATAAAGTGCGAGTCATACGTCATCGGTGAATCTTCGGGAAGCGACCCATGAAATCCCCGGATATGTTGGCAGTAAATCCGGTAGTCGGACTATCCGAACATGTACGTACCTAGTACTACGTTTTTACCGATTTACAAGACATGGTTGGCTTCTAGCAAAGCACCATGCCTACCCAATTCTCCAGAAATATTCTTACTGGAATATGTGATCTATATCAGGTGTAGTATTGCGTATTTCGATCCACATCGGATGTCACGTGCAAGGCCTGGGGCTGGAATTCTGTCTGCCCCGTACGAAGCACATATCAGATCTCTGGTAACTAGTCTTTATTATCGAATAATCATGACCTAGTCATATTATCCCGATGACTGCAGTACATAAGAGCACCAGTTCCGTATCCTACGTGATCATCATCTCCATTGTGACTGGAGTGATACTTCCGTCTTGACATTACACCCAATACACTACGATTCTCAATATACCCGAAATTGGCGTACACATAACCAGTTAAAGCCTTGGACGACCAAAACCAAAGTATATTGATTGTCGCAAGTATTAGCGGTGCAAGTCTCAGGTTAAGACCAAATACACCTAACCTGATTCGGACTTCCATAGACACATAGTCATACTACCAATGGAATTCCGAGGGGTCTATCCAAAGCGAAGCTGTTTCCGTACCATCGGTAAACACAACCTCCTATTACACTTCCATGAGTATCATATACCTAAATATATGAGAACTATGCCGTTATGCTCCCATAACGCGCACAAGTGTAATACCAGTCTATTCCGCATTATCGATGTCCAATCTCGATAATACTACGACTAGGGATATTTAATGATTAAACCTTCGTGGATTGATAGTGTCTCACATCATCTCAATCTGGTAGTAATCATATGGACCTTCTATCATTTATACATCTTGGTAATCTAATTACAAACGATAGAAGAGCAATTTCATTTGTCACATAATTAATTTGTACAACAACACCATGATCTGTACAAATAGTGATGCTATGGGTCATAACTATCCAACATTCCGTTCATCCGGAATTCACATCGTGGCTCAACAAACGACTCTCATGCGGTAATATATTAAAATAAATAAAAGAAAAGAAAGATAATAAGTAAAAAGGGTGCCCTCAGGTCTAACCTCTTTTTTCGTCTCTCGAAAGCGCGTTACACGGCCGTCGGAAGGGAGAATGCTCTGCAACTTTTCTGGTTCACTAATCCAACATTTCTCCTCGTTGTTTCGCTGTCTAGGCTGCTGTTTTCACTCCGTTTTATTGATGTTTTTGTTGTATTTTTTGGTCAATATTTTTCGTAATTTAGGCTACTGTTTTTACGGTTTTTTGGACTGGTTCGGGCTATTTTTTTAACTGCAGTTTTGGGGACTGGTTAGGGCAGTTTTTAGGTGCTGTTTTGGGTTAATTCGGGGACTGTTTTGGGCAGTTTTTGGGACTATTTTGTGGTACCTTAAGGGTGCAGTTTGAGGCTAATGAATGGCAGTTTGTGCGTGTGTATGAGGGATCTTTGAAGGCTTAGTGGAGAGGCTAATTGTGTGATGGTTATGGCGTGCATGAAGGGGAGTTAAGGGTGGCTAATGACGTGAAACACGGGTAGTATGTGAGGGTAGCTACTGACGTGAAACAACGACAGTATGTGAGGGTCTTATGCGTTGAAACAAGGGCAGTGTGTGAGGGTAGCTAATGACGTGAAACAACGGTTGTTGTGGGTGGCTAATGACGTGAAACAAAGATTGTTGTGGGTGGTGTTTAGGACGTGATTTAAGGGCAGTTTTTTAGGGGTGAACTGGGGTAGTTTATTGTGTTTTATGGTGTCAATTGGGGCTGCTGATTATGGGGTTTTATGCGTCAATTGGGCTGTTTTTGGAGGTGATTTAACATGGCTTGCTGGCTGTTTTGTGTGAGAGTTGGCTGGTGTGAAGGGTGTTGGCTTGAAGCTTGCTGTGAGGGCAAATGAGAGATATGAGGCTGCTACGTGGTCAGGGAATTGAAGTGGTGAGGACGTGTGGTTTTTGGCGTGAAGGGCTGCTATGTGTGAGAGTTGTTTCTCACACCCAAGAAAATGGAGAAGAAGAAGATGAAAATGGCTCAAAGCCGAGAGAGAAGGAAGAAGAAGTTTTGGCTCCAAAAATGACCAAAACGTGTACTGTATTTTCAAGAGAGAGAAGACCGAATTTCTAGCTTAGGAAAAAGAAAAAAATGTAATATATATTATTCATTTATTTTCCAAAAATAAATAAAACATATATACCAAACCTTTTCATATTCCAAAAAGTCAAAAAGCAAAAAAACAATCAATGCTTTTCAACCACCACATCACTATTCACATCACATCTCTTCACTTTATTAAAATGACAACATGTCATGTCACATCACTCAAAGTGGCAAGTGATTTGACGATTGATGCGACTAGCGATTTGACGCTTGATGTGACTTGCGTGCAGCGCTCGAATTCGAAATACGAATGCGCTCGCAATCACTCTCGGGCTCGGGTTCGCTAATTCCAAATTAACGAATTTTCCGTCGCGTCGTAATTAAATGATTACGCCTAGCGAAATCACTATTCATGTCGCTAACGAATTAATTCTAAATTAATTCGTTCACCCGAATTAAAATCTAATTTTAATTCCGCGTCGAAATCCAATTTCGCATAATCCAATCTCTCTCTTTAATTAATATTTTATCCCAGATAAAATATCTCCGCAATTAATCCTAGATTAATTTTCTCTCTCTTCTAATTAATCCCAAAGATCCATGAGATCATCGGTGAATCTTTGGGAAGCGACCCATGAGATCCCTAGATGTATTGGCAGTAAATACGGTCGTCGGACTATCCGAACACGTAAGTACCTCGTACTACGTTTGTACCGATTTACAAGACAAGGTTGGCTTCTAGCAAAGCGCCATGCCTACCCAATTCTCCGGAAATATCCTTATAGGAATATTAGATCTATATCAAGCGTAGTATACCGAAGTATTGCGTATTTTTGTCCAGTATCGGATGTTCACGTGCTAGGCCTGGGGCTGGAATTGTGTCTGCCCCGTACGAAGCACATATCGAATGTCTGGTAACTAGTCTCTATAATCGGATATACATGACCTTGTCATAATATCCCGATAGCTCGAGCATTTAAGAGAACAAGTTTCGTATCCTACGTGACCATCATCTCCATATGACTGGAGTGACACTTCCGTCTTGACATCACACCCAACACACTACGATTCCCAATATACCCAGCATCGGCGTACACAGAACCGGTTAAAGCCCTGGACGACCTCAACTAAAGTATATTGATTGTCCTATGTATTAGCGGTGCAAGTCTCAGGTTAAGACCAAATACACCTACCCTGATTGCAGACTCCCATAGACACATAGTCATACTACCAATGGGATTCCGCGGGGGGTCTATCCAGAGCGAAGTTATTTCCCGTACCATCGGTGAAACACAACCTCCTAATACACTTGCATGAGTATCATATACCGAAATATATGAGAACTATGCCGTTGTGCCCTCACAAACGCGCACAAATGCAATACTAGTCTTTTACGTATTTATCGATGTCCAATCTCGATAATACTCCGACTAGGGATATTTAATGATTTATCCTTCATGGACTGATACTGTCTCATATCATTGTCCGTCCAGGAACAAATCATAGGGACCTCTCATCATTTATATATCTAGGTGATCTAATCAGAAATGATAAGAGTGCAATCTCCTTTGTCACATAGTTAATTTGTACAACAACAACGTGATCTGTACAAATAGTGACGCTATGGGTCATAATTTTCCAACAATCTCCCACTTGGCCTATAGCCAGTCACTCGAGTCTCTGACACCCGAACTATGTACGGTTGGCTCAAACTGCTGAGAAAAGCTTTCGTCAGCGGATTTCCATGATTATCATCTGATGCGATTTATTCGATCATCACATCGCCACGATGTATGATCTGAACGAATTTGAAGAATATCGAAGTATATATCTGGATCGTTGATGAGACCATTAATTCTTTAGCCTGTGCTGACGCCTAGCTCAGCCGCTAACAGAACTATATCGAATCCAATTAGATTTGTTATTGACCCTGATGGCTTCTATTGTTGCCTCAGCTGCTGCAATTAACCTGCATGTTGGTTTTATTTGATAACAGTATCTTGCTTGGAAGATTTCCAGCTCACTGTACCGTTATTTAAACTGTATAGTACCGTTCCGACTTTAAGTCGTCTTTATCGGTTATAGGAAACTTGCTACAGTGACTCCAGTCACTTCAAGTTCTCATTCTCCATAGACTAAGACAACATCCTTAGTTCTCTAAGATAGTAACGGATGTTCTTAATATCAATCCAGTGACTTTCACTCGGATTGGCATGTTTGTGAATCCATATGCTCAAAGCATATGAGACACCAGGTCTCGTACATTTTCAATGTACGGTTTCTCGGAGAGTCTTTCGAAAGCCAAGCTTTCGCCGATATTTATTTTATGGGAATATCATTTCCATGAAATGACTTATATTATTATCATTATTTATATAGGACAGCCACTGTCAGTACGCTCCCACTAACCCTCTTATATGTTAGACATTATGACCCATAGCGTCACTGTTTTGTAAATGATATTGTATCATTGTACAAAATTAACTATGTGATAATGAAATTGCCCTTTTGCCATTTTGTAAAATTATTTACTTTGATATATTATGGGCAAAAGTCCATATGATTAGTTCCGTATTGAGATGATATGAGACAGTATCAATATAAAAGGTTTAATCATTAAATATCCCTAGTCGGAGTATTATCGAGATCGGACATCGATAATGCGGAATAGACTAGTATTGCACTTGTGCGAGTTGTGATGGCACAACGGCATAGTTCTCATATATTTAAGTATTGGATACTTATGCAAGTGCGGTAGGAGGTTGTGTTTTACCGATGGTACGGAAAACAGCTTCGCTCTGGAAAGACCCCGCGGAATCCCATTGGTAGTATGTCTGCGTGTCTATGGGAGGCCGCATCAGGGTAGGTGTATATGGTCTTAACCTGAGACTTGCATCGCTAGTACTTGCGACAATCGGTAAACTTTGGTTGTGGTGGTTCGGGGCTTTAACCGGTTCTGTGTACACCTCTTCTGGGTTTATCGAGAATCGTAGTGTACTGGATGTGATGTCAAGATGAAAGTATCACTTCAGACATATGGAGATGATGATCACGAAGGATACAGAACTAGTACTCTATAAATAGGTTGCAACCGTCGGGACAATATGACCAGGTCAGGATTGTCCGATTTAAAGAGACTAGTTGTTTGATATCCGATATATGTTTCGTACGGGGCAGACACATTTCCAGCCCCAGGCCTAACATGTGATCGTCCGATACTGGATCGATATACGCGATACTGCGGTATACTACGCTTGATAAAGATCTAATATTCCAGTAAGAATATTTCTGGAGAATTGGGTAGGCATGGCGCTTTGCTAGAAGCCAACCTTGTCTTGTAAATCGGTAAAAACGTAGTACGAGGTACGTACGTGTTTGGATTATCCAACGACCGTATTTACTGCCAACATATCCGGAGATCTCTTGGGTCGCTTCCTGAAGATTCACCTATGATGTTTGATTCGAACTTTATTAATCTTGGATTAATTACGGAGAAACTTTATCTTGGATAAAATGCCTTATTAGGAGAGAGAGAGAGATCGATTAATTTGGAATTAATCGATAAAATAATATATTTGATATATTATTAAACGAAATTAGATTTCGACGAGGAATTAAAATCGGATTTTAATTCGGGCAAACGAATTAATTTAGAATTAATTCATTAGCCAACTGAATAGTAATTCCGCAAGGCGTAATTATTTAATTCACGTCGCGACGGAAATCGTTAATTCGGAATTAGCGAAACCGAGCCCGAAAGTGTTTGCGGACACATTCGTATGTTGAATCGAGTGGTATCCGCAAATCGCATCGCGATATCTCATTACTTGATACGAATAGATGATGGATGTATCTAGTCACCTTTGAGGGATGATACATTATCTCTATTCTCAAAGTAATGTAATGATGGCAAATGATGGATTTTCTTTTGGAGGGAAAACCTTTCACGGTTTTTGAAGGGTTTTTAATTAAAAATTCATTTTTGTATTTGATACATCATTGCTTCATTTGCTCACACACGGTTAAGAAACAAATTGAGAGAACAAAAATAAAAGGGCAATAACACTCTCTTCTCTCCTTCTTCTTCACGCAAGCCGTGAGCTTCATCCATGGCAGAAAATTGTTTTCTCCATTTTTGCTAGCACAACAAGGGATCAAAGGAGGTGATAGGGAAACGCATTTGGAGCTTGGAGTACTAGAAGATTTGAGGCTTCTCACACTTTTGTTCTTGGCCGAAAACAGCTCAAAGATTTGCAACTTCTATCATTCTTGTTCTTGGCCGCATATCACCCACCTTGGAGGCTCAAGGATCCTCTTCACATTTTCGTCACAAAGCTTTGTAAGTATGTTTCCGCCATCCTTCAAGCTTTGCATGTATGTTTTTTGTATTTCTATGGCTTAATCTTTCTTTGGGACTAATTATAGAAACCAACAATGGTATCATTGAGCCATGTTTAAGCATGAAATACATTAGGGTTAATTTGGGGAAAATTGATTGAAGCATGTTCTTGTGAAATTAGATGCTATAGTATGCTTATATGTATGTTATTTGATATATTACATGATCAATGTTGAGAAAAATGTATTGGATGATTTTTCCCCAAAATGTTCATTTGGCCAATGTGCGGGTACTTCCATTAAGTTGAATTTTTGCATGCACAAGTTCATTGGATGATTTGAGTGTGCTTAAATGTTTGTAATATGATGTATTACATGATCAATTTTGAAAAAAATGCATTGGATATTTTTTCCCCAAAATTGATGCCTTGGCCGAATGTGTAGGTCATTTTAGATTTGGAATTTTTCATGCACAAGTTTATAAGATGACTTAAGCATGATTAAATGTATGATTTGATGTAATACATGATCAATTTTTAGAAAAATGCATTGGATGATTTTTTCCCTAAAGTTGATGCTTGACCGAAAATGGAGGTCTTTTCACTTTATTGAATTTTTGCTTTCAAGTTCATTAGATGACTTAAAATCAATACGGATAATAGATTAGTGATTCAATTGGATTGAAAAACAAATCGAACCGCAAAAATCTCTCTTGGCCGAATACAACATGACATGTTAAAGGACTTGATTTTTGTTCAAATAAATGTTAGACAAGTGTTTTGAACAATTGATGATTAATAAATTAATTGGTGTTTTTGAAATATTTGGTTTAATGAATTAATCATGCAATTACACTTTAATCATT
>SKCR01015153.1:0-10122 GCA_019454045.1 Zanthoxylum bungeanum
TTTGACACAAAGCATTCGTTAAGGACGAAAATAGTTTAGCTATTAAGATTGTCTCGAGGAGAGCAATATAGTATGTTGAAATAAATCATTTGCATCATTATCAATCTTTGCCGGTATTGGCACTCTGGGGGTGAGGCCCACATCACTATCAATCTTTAACCGGGTATGGCACTCTGGGGGCGAAGCCCAGATCATTATCAGTCTTTGCCGGGTATGACACTCTGCGGGTTGAGGCCCACATCACTATCAGTCTTTGCCGGGTATGGCACTCTAGGGGCGAGGCCCACATCATTATCAGTCTTTGCCAGGTATAGCACTTTGCGGGATGATGCCCACATCACTATCAGTCTTTTCCGGGTATGGCACTCTGGGGGCGAGGCCCACATCATTATCAGTCTTTGCGGGGTTATGGCACTCTGCGGGTTGAGGCCCACATCACTATCAGTCTTGGCCGAGTGTGGGCTCTGCGGGTTGAGGCCCACATCGTTATCAGTCTTTGCCAGGTACGGCACTCCGAGTATGGAGACATCAGATCAGCTCTGCCAGGTACGGCACTCCGAGTATGGAGACATCAGATCAGTTCTGCCAGGTACGACACTCTGAGTATGAAGACACAATCATGTTTCGGGGATGAGTCCTAGGGCCGAGGCCCACATCAGCTTCAGCATCAGTTTTCAGAGATGAGTCACAGGGTCAAGGCCCACATCAGCTTCAATATTAGTTTTGGGGGATGAGTCCCAGGGTCGAGGCCCACATCAATATCAATTTGGGGGCGAGGCCCACATCAGTTTCAGTCTGGGGGCGAGGCCCACATCAGTATCAGCCTGGGGCGAGGTCCATATCAATATCAATCCGGGGCAAGGCCCATATCAGTATCAGTCTGGGGGCGAGGCCCATATCAGTATCAGTCTGGGGGCGAGGCCCATATCAGTATCAGTCTGAGGGCGAGGCCCATATCAGTATCAGTCTGGGGTGATGCCCATATCAGTATCAGTGTGGGGCGATGCCCATATCAGTATGAGTCTGGGGGCGAGGCCCATATCAGTATCAGTCTAGGGGCGAGTCCCATATCAGTATCAGTTTGGGCGAGGCCCATATCAGTATCAGTTTGGGGCGAGGCCCACATCAGTATTAGTCTGGGGGCAAAGCCCATATCAGTATCAGTTGGGGCGAGGCCCATATCAGTATCAGTCGGGGGCGAGGCCCACATCAGTATCAGTTTGAGGCGAGGCCCATATCAATATCAGTGTGGGGCGAGGCCCATATCAGTATCAGTTTGGGGCGAGGCCCATATCAGTATAAGTTTGGGCCGAGGCCCACATCAGTATCGGTTTGGGGGCGAGGCCCACATCAGCATCATGCATCCATGCATACATGCATACATATCACATACATACAATTTTTATTTTTTTTTCGCATGATTGTAGGCGGTAAAGACCATCTCATCAAGTAACGATTCAAAAATGAGCCACCTCTCATCAAGTAACAGATGCCGAAAATGGCGCTCCAAAATGGAGCACACACACAACTGATGCCGAAAATGGATGCCGAAAATGGCGCTCCAAAATGGAGCACACACAACAGATGCCGGAAATGGCGCTCCAAAATGGAGCACACACAACAGATGCCGAAAATGGATGCCGAAAATGGCGCTCCAAAATGGAGCACACACAACAGATGCCAAAAATGGATGCCGAAAATGGCGCTCCAAAATGGAGCACACACAACAGATGTCGAAAATGGCGCTCCAAAATGGAGCACACACACAACAGATGCCGGAAATGGCACTCCAAAATGGAGCACACACACAACAGATGCCGGAAATAGCGCTCCAAAATGGAGCACAGTTCAAAAATGGACCCCCACATCAACTCAACTCAACACATGGCAAGTCAGGTGGCAGTTGGCGAGCCAGGTAAGTAAAAATGCATTGCACGAACATTGATAAGACTGTCATTGTCACACACTGCACAGATCCCATCAAAGTGGGGGCGACTGTAGGCATTGCATTTTTGCATATCAGCCCAATGATGAGCCTCGAATGGAGGCACTACTTTTTAGTTGCGGAAGTTACGGAAAGCGGTCGTCGGAAGGGAAGGGTCAAGAATTGACATTTTTATTGGATTTGGTTCGCTTGTTCAAGCTTCCGGTTCGCTCGTTCGGTCTCGGTTTCAAATTATCCTCACGCCCACTTCACCCAATTTGATAAACAAACCCAAATATCCATGCTACCCCCACGCCCATCTCTCATTTATAAAACATAAAATGCCATTCAACAAGAAGCTAAATTCCACCTCTTTTTCTTTGCCACCCACGTGAAAGCCCTACACACAAAGAAGAAATCCATCACGCTGCCCTTCATCAACACAAACAAGCCCACCACTGCCACTCAATTCTCAAACCCTACATACCCTCATGAACTGAACAAACCACAAATGACACACTCGGCAGCCCTAACTTCCTCCATGAACAACAACGCAGCCCCCTGAAGCACGGTCCAACCAGCCTCTAAGCTCACGTACAAAGCTCCACACTGCCCTCATTCACGCTACAAATTTCCCTCAGTAGCCAGCCTTACCACGCCATTATCCACAGACCAACTGCACCACACGTAGCCATCAGCCTCATTCACGGCACCCACTGAACACGCAGCAGCACACGCCTTAAACTTCACAGCCCTCATGCTCATGTACCCTCACCAAGCAAAACACTCCCTCATGCACACACTGCCAGCTCACGTAACTGCCCTTCATGCTCCCGCGAAACCCTAGCTGCTCACGGCTTCCTCCCATGCACAGCCCTAGCTCTTCTTCGCACCAGCTCACTGCACCATTTCATGCCAAACAGTTCTTACCTTAGCTTCACGCCAAACTGACCTTGAACAAGCCATCTAGCACGCCCACTGCAGCTGCCTAGCACGCCCGCAATACCCCCACTTCACGCTCACTGCACCACACCACGCTCATTGCACCACATCACGCCAAGACCCCTTCATTTCAGCCTCTGAATCAGCTCCAAATCAGCCCCTGAAGTGCGCTAAAACCAGCCCCTGAAATACATAAATCCCTCACTGCCTTAAACCAGTGCATACATGTACGTGAAACCCTTGATCATTCGTACTCCAATGCATACACTCACTGCCCTGACATCGAACCCTAAACACTGCCAAAACTCGACTCTATAACCCTCCATGCATGCGTGAAACCGAGTCCAAAACAGCAGCCGTTGGACCAAAAATAATTCCCGAGAGAGAGACTAAAAATGACGAGTGAAACAGCAGAAACAGCGGACCCGTTGAAAACGGAGAAAACAATGAAAACAATGAACCTGAGAAAACAGCGGAAACAACGAACCAGTGAAAACAGTGGAAATAGTGGAAACTATAACCCTTTCGGCACCGTGAAACGCACTCCCGGAAAGCGACTAAAAAGGTAAGACCTGAGGGCACCCTTTTATTTATTATCCTTTATTTTTAGTTATTTTATTGTTTTATTTCGCATGATTATTGTGAATTGGTGCATGATGTGATTTCTAGGTGAACGGAATATGTGTTCTCTCTTGTGGTATATCGGATGGAAACCCGGACGTAAATTCCGTAGCCGAATCTGAATGGACGGTATTGCGGTTTGCACTCGGGATACAATGCCACGTATCACTTGAGAGACACACGTATTTCGTTTCATCCAAACCTTGTATTTGAGCATTTTATAGTCTTTAGGTTATTCGTTTATTATTTAAAGCATGGTTTAATTTAGTTTGTTATTTATTTGTTAAAGCATGTTTAGGTTGTTCCTTATGCATGTTATTAGTTTTATGATGTGTTTGGATAATGATTTATACATGTTGATTTAATGGTTCAATATGCTCGTTGTGTTACATTGCGTGGAGTTATTTGGATGAAATCATGTTAGATTTAAGTACCCTTGAGCATGATTATTGAGTAGACTTGGTTAAATTATTGCACGAATCCGTTCATTACAAGTGGCATAAGTAAGGGACCATTCCGAACCCAACGGTTTGAGATATTCCCTTGCGAGGGGTGAGTGCGGCCTTAAATCATTTTCCCGGTTCACACCGAGTGGCGACTCCATTTTATTTTTCCGGTTTAGTCCCCAACGGGCTACTCCGTACTCCCAACCGGGCCGCGAGCCCGGAACAGCGTCGTCCATTTCTGTGTCCTACATCATCCAATATACCATAAAAGAGAACACATATTCCGCTCATCCTACAATCACATCATGCCACAAACGACTCTCATGCGATAATATTTCTAAAATAAATAAAATAAACGAAAGATAATAAATAAAAGGGTGCCCTCAGGTCTAACCTCTTTTGTCGTCTCAAGAAAGGGCGTTACACGTCCGTTGGAAGGGTGAATGATCCGCAAATCTTTTGGTTCACTGACTCAACGTCTTTCCTCGCTGTTTTGATGTTCGCGCTGCTGTTTTTGGTCCGTTTCGCTGCTGTTTTGCTGCTACATTTCAGGTCACTGTTTTGGTTATTTAGGGGACTATTTTGGTCGATTTGGAGGGCTAATGGCTTGCGGTTTTAAGGGGTTTTAGGGGAAACTTTGTACAGTTTTTTAGTACAGTTTTAGGGCTGTTTTATTGGTTAAAATCGCAACAAAAAATGGGCAAAATGGGGAGGCAGTTTAGGTGCAGTGCAGTGAGTGTTTTAGGCTTGGTTTCAGGCGTGCAGTGAGGCTATGTGTAGGGGCTTTTATGGTTTAGGAGGTGAAGGCAATGGAGGGGAATTAGCGATAGTCAGTGGGTGAGTATTAGGCTTGTTTGGTCACTTATTTGGTCGGTCAAAGGGAGTTGGTTACGTGATGTTCTACTAGGTCAGGGAGCGTGGTTAACATGCTGTGTGAATAAGGGTGTAGGTGGCTTGAGTCGGTTGAGGGCTTTACGTAAAGAGTTGCTTCTTGAGGTCAGCAGTTTGAAGGCTAGTGAATGGGCTGCTACATGTGAGTTGCATGGAGAAGAGGGCACTGTGCGTGAAATGCCTGTTTGTGTGCTGGGTGATTAAGAATATTGGGCTGCTGTTACGTGAGTTGAGAGGAGTGAGCTGTGTGGCTTTGGCGAGGAGGTGTGCTGGTCACAAGGGGCTGCAGTTCATGTAGAGGGTGGAGGGACCATGGTTTCGCTATTTAGGGTTTATGTGAGGGAGAAGATGGCTGAGCTGTTTAGTGCAAAGGGTGTTAGCTGTGTGGTGTTTAGGTTTGTGAAAGAGAGAGTCCCCAGAGTGATGGCCGATTTGGAGAGGGTTCTTTTTATAGACAAAGGGATAGGGGTTACCCTTGTTTGGGAAGGAGAAGGATTTGTGTATTAATTGAGAGATATTTTTATTATTATGTGATAGGAAAAATCTTTAATTATTGGAATTGATTTGATTTGTTCTTTTTATTAAGGATATGATTTATTTAATTTGGTAGGTGATTTAATTATTTAGGAATGTGATTTAATTAGTTTAGGATGTGATTTAATTTCCTTTCCTTTAAGTTTAATTTAATTGGTTTTAATTAATTTGTGACATGTATTTTAAATGTTTTAATTATTTAATTTGTGACTGTGTTTTAAATGTTTTAATTATTTTTTGATGTGATTTAAATCGAGGTCCAACAAGCGAACCCAAAGCGAAACAAGCGAGTTAAATCCGACCAAATGCTAATTTCCAACTTTGTCTTTCCGACGTCTGTTTCCCGCGACTTTCACAATCAAAGAGGTAGTGTCTCCATACGAGACTCATCATTGGGCTGATATGCAAAAATGCAGTGCCTACAGCTAGTATTACACGTGTGCGTGTTGTGGAAGCGTAACGACATAGTTCTCATATATTTGGGTATTGGATACTCATGCAAGTGTAATAGGAGGTTCTGTTTACCGATGGTACAAACAACCTTTCGCTCTGGATAGACCCCTCGGAATCTCATTGGTCGTATGACTATGTGTCTATGGGAATCCGAATCAGGGTAGGTGTATTTGGTCTTAACCTGAGACTTGCATCGCTAATACTTGTGACAATCAATATACTTTGATTTTGGTCGTCCGGGGCTTTAATATGTTATGTGTACGCCTCTTCTGGGTTTATTGAGAATCGTAGAGTATTGGGTTGATGTCAAGACGGTAGTATCACTTCAGTCATATGGAGATGATGATCACACATGGATACAAAACTGGAACTCTAAGTGTTATAGCCATCGGGGAAGTATGACTAGGTCATGAATTTCCGATCATAAAGAGACTAGTTACTAGTGATCTGATATATGATTCGTACGGGGCAGACACAACTCCAGGCCCAGGCCTAGCATGTGACATCTGATACTGAATCAAAATACGCAATACTACGTATACTACGCCTGACAAAGATCATATATTCCGTAGCAGAATATTTCTGGAGAATGTAAGAGTTAAATCAAGTCCCAAGATCAACAAATCATGCACAAAAACCGCATATGAACACATCAAAGGAGGTGCGGAATATACTCACATTGATGGGTTTGATGCTAGGAAGAACACAAGCTGCGTTTTCATCCTCCATTGAGCTCGGCAGTAGCTTTCCTTGACAGTGGGCTGCTCGGTTTGGACTGGTTTGGACTCCACCATTTTCGGCCATGCATGGACTCCATTGAAGCTCAAAGCTTCAAGCTTCAAAATAAAACCAAGCTCATGAAGACACTTCCCTATCACCTATGTATCACTCATGGTGTGCTAGCACTAAGCCTTCTTCAATTTGCTTCTCAAAATTTCGGTGAAACCAGAAAAATCAAGAAGAAAATCGGCAGTGAAGCGTGACGTGAAGAAGGAGAAGAAATGAGAGAGAGGGAAAAGAGAAACCGTATGCCCTGCATGTTGGAGAGAGAGAGGACCGAATAATGATGGTAAAAAGGGAAAGAAAAAGTAATATATATTATTCATTTATTTTCAAAAATAAATAAAACATATATATATATATTCCAAACCTTTTCATATTCCATCACTTTTACTTTTAACTTTAAGCACATCACATCACTTTAATAAAGTGACATGTTGTCAAGTCACATCACTCAAAGTGATAATTGATTTGACGCATGATGTGACAAATGATTTGACGCTTGATGTGACTCGCGTGCCGCGCTCGAATTCGAAATGCGAATGCGCTCGCAATCACTCTCGGGCTCGGGTTCGCTAATTCCAAATTAACGAATTTTCCGTCACGTCGTAATTATTAATGATTACGCCTAGCGAAATCACTATTCACGTCGCTAACGAATTAATTCTAAATTAATTCGTTCGCCCGAATTAAAATCTAATTTTAATTCCGCGTCAAAATCCAATTTCGATTAATATATCGAATATATTAATTTATCGATTAATTCCAAATTAATCGTTCTCTCTCTTTAATTAATATTTTATCCCAGATAAAATATCTCCGCAAATAATCACAGATTAATTTTCTCTCTCATCGAATTAATCCCAGATTAATTTTATCTCTCTCTTCTAATTAATCCCAGATTAATCAAAGTGCGAGTCATACGTCATCGATGAATCTTCAGGAAGCGACCCATGAGATCTCCGGATATGTTGGCAGTAAATACGATCGTCGGACTGTCCGAACACGTAAGTACCTCGTACTACGTTTATATCGATTTACAAGACAAGGTTGGCTTCTAGCAAAGCGCCATGCCTACCCAATTCTCCAGAAATATTCTTACAGGAATATATAGATCTGTATCAAGCGAGTATACCGTAGTATTGTGTATATTGGCCCAGTATCGGATAGTCACGTGCTAGGGCTGGGGCTGGATAAGTGTCTGCCCCGTCCGAAGCACATGTCGGATGTCTGGTAACATAGTCTCTATAATCGGATATACATGACCTGGTCACAATATCCCGATTGGGTGCGCAACACTCAAGAGCACTAGTACCGTATCCTGCGTGACATCAACTCCAATATGACTGAAGTGACACTTCCGTCTTGACATCACACCCAATACATATGACTCTCTGATAAACCCAGAAGTGGTGTACACAGAACCGTTTTTTAAAGTCCCCTACCACCAAGACCAAAGTCTATCGATTATCGTAAGTATTAGCGATGTAAGTCTCAGGTTAAGACCATACACACCTACCTTGATTTCGGCCTCCCATAGACACATAGTCATAATACCAATGGGATTCCGAGGGGTCTATCCAGAGCGAAGCTGTTTCCCGTACCATCGGTGAAACACGACCTCTATCGCACTTGCATAAGTATCCAATACTTATATATATGAGAACTATGCCGTTGTGCCCTCACAACGCACACAAGTGCATACTAGCCTATTCCGCATTATCGATGTCCAGTCTCGATAATACTACGGCTAGGGATATTTAATGATTAATCCTTCGTGGACTGATACTGTCTCATATCATCTCAATCCAGGAACTAATCATAGGGACCTCTCTTCATTTATATATCTATGGTGATCTAATCACAAATGATGAGAGTGCAATTTCCTTATTACATAGTTAATTTGCTACAACAACACAATGATCTGTGCAAATAGTGACGCTATGGGTCATTTTGTCCAACAATCTCCCACTTGGCACATAGCCAGTCACTCGAGTGTCTAACACCCGAACTATGTACAATTCGCTCAAATTGCTGAGGAAAGGTTTTCGTCAGCGGATTTGCTTAATTATCGTCTGACGCGATTTACAAGATCATCACATCGCCACGATGTATGATCCGAACGAATCAGATGATATAGAAGTATATATCTGGATCGTCGATGAGACCTTTAATTCCTTAGCCTATGCTGACGTCCTAGCTCAGCTGCTAACAGAACTTTATCTAATCTTATTAGATTTATTTTCGACCCAGATGGTCTTCTATTGCTTGCCTCAGCTGCAGCAATAATCCGCATTTGTTGTTTATTCGGCAACAATTATCTTGCTAGGAAGATTTCCAGCTCACTGTCCCTGTTATTCAAACTTTATAGTACCGTAGTATTTAATTGTTTGGAAAATTGCAGTAGTGATCCCAGTCACTACAAGTTCTCCTTCTCCATAGTTTAAGATAGCATCTTTAGTTCTCTGAGATACTAACAGATGTTCTCAACTTCAATCCAGTGACTATCACTTGGATTGACCCGATTGTGACTCCATATGCTCGAAGGATATGAGACACCAATACAAGTACATTTTAAATGTACAATTTCTCAGAGAGTGTTACCAACTCCAAATCTCGCCCAGTAGATCTTTATTCCTTGAATAAAGGTTGTTACTCCCCAGATTCTACGGAGAATTTCTTATGAAAGCCAAGCTTTACCCGATTGTTTTATGGGAATTTCATTGTCAGTGCCCTCTCCACTAACCTCCTTATATACACAAGAATTATTTCGTTTTGAGTCAAATCATAAGCTATTATGATTATTTCAAAACGTCAGTTCCAAGAACCTCATGCTTGCTTCAATCCAACATGGATCGAATAACCGGTAAACCTTGTTTGTCGGTTATACAAAATCGTCAGGATGTGAAACATCTCCAAAAGGTTTCCTTTTCAGGAAAGCGATTTTGATCTGCAACTGACACATTTCATAAATGAAATATGCAGTTATCAACAAGCATCTTCAAAATAGATTTACCATGGCAACAGGTAAAAGGTTGAACCGTTATTAACATAATGTTGATAACGATACCTTTCCGTCAAAAGCCCTGCTTTGTACGTTGGTATGTTGTCTTCCATGTATGTCTTCCTTGAAGACGTTTAATGTACCATAGGCCAAATGCCTTGTGGTACAACAACTAGTATCCAAAATAGTTGTTAACATGGAATCCATTCCGGACTCATGGCACTTTTGCCATAATAGGGAGTCGATACCTCGTATCACTTCCTCATACGTAATCAGTGGTGTACCTTAAAAGATTAACATCTTATGAGGTGAGATCAGAAACCCATACCCTATGTGGTTTTCTGACTCTCACTGATCTACGCGGTTTCTTGTGTATTTGAAGATTAATGGTATAGATTCATCATTGATGAACTATTTGTGTTCCATTACGGATTTGTGCCTAGAACAGTATTACTTCGATTTTCATCGAGTATCACTATCCTCCCACTGACCACTGCATATCGTATTCCTCTTAGGAAAACCGCATG
>SKCR01015154.1:0-10130 GCA_019454045.1 Zanthoxylum bungeanum
TTCGACGCGGAATTGAAATTAGATTTTAATTCGGGCGAACGAGTTAATTTAGAATTAATTCGTTAGCAACGTGAATAGTGATTACGCTAGGCATAATCATTTACTTACGTCGCAACGGAAAATTCGTTAATTTGGAATTAGCGAACCCGAGCCCGAGAGTGTTTGCGAGCGCATTCGCATTTCGAATTCGAGTGCGGCTCGCAAGTCACATCTAGCGTCAAATCAATCGTCATTCAAGTGATAGATGTCTTTCACTTTGAGTGATTGACACTAGTGTTGGGGTTGGTGCTCAGAGCGCCAATCCGGGCCGTATTTATGTCTGATTCATGAATACGAACATCCCCTTATTCCATAATATTACTTATTTATGGTTGCACCTCTTGTTCTTATATACGTATTCGATCTGATTATGATTAGATTGAAACTAAATGTGGTTTAGTGATATGTATATATTAGACAAAGGCCCGATAATATATAATGCAGTACACAGTTACAAAGTTAGTTTGTAATTGACATTGGGAAGTGTCACTGCTATATATATATTATCAAACATAGTTCCTGGTCAAGATTTGCTAACACGGGTCGGTTAGTCAAATCCGTTGAGACCAGTACATGTCGTATATCGAGACTTGGTCCGATGGTTTATCCCAATGAACCATGAGTCTAGGGAGACTCGTATAGACATGTAGGTGTTTATAATGGATAAACACTGAACGGCTCACCGAAGATTCTTAATGGATGGTACGCCAACGTCAATAAGAATCTTCTCGGGTTGAGTAGCATAGTGGTCCTTCGACTTGAGACACCACTGTGGATGTATGAGACATCCTCCACACTTAGATGGCAGTCACGTCACCGATCTATTTAGATCAGACCTCCGCCTGTTCGTTGGGTGAGGATCGATCCTCAGGATATCATGTGTGTGTCAAGATAGGATCCGTCAGTTCTGTGTACAGAGCATATGTAGTCCATATATTATTAGCAGTCTGTTAAATCTGTGGCCACAGTATACATCGGAAGTAAGTTCCGAGTGTTATTTAGAGATTGCTAATAGATACGTCGACGAGATAATACCTATAGAGATTTGACGTTTACATCTATATCTCTGGGATTATCTGGATACCTGTGACGGAAGGATTATACGTATGCAATGACCTCGACCTGTATGATTCAGCTAGTTTATCTGTGATCGTCATAATCTACGGGTGGATAGATTATGGACATGAAATTGGATTTCGTGACGGATATACCTGAATCTAGAGAGTCTCAATAATGAAATATACTCGTAGAGCACTAGAGCAACATTTATGAATAATGATGATTATTTATAAATCGTTTAATCGTTAAACGAAAAATACATGCGAACGGGCCGAACCGTCATTTCCTAATTAATGTGTGTTTGTTTTTAATATATGATATTATTAAATACACATTAATAAATAGTCAAATAAAGGTATTTGACATATATCATCAATATATGTATTTGAGATATTTAAAGTAAATATAATACATATATTTGATATATTTATATTTAATTAATTATTTAATTATTTAATTGTTAAATGATTAATATAATTAAAATATAAATATATCACCAAATGATAAAGTTAGGAAATGATTATAAGTTGCAATTGTTGACTTATACATTAAAGGAAAAGGTTGTCAAATTGATTTTGACTTCTTAAGATATTTGTTCAAAATTGTTTGAAAAATAAAATATCTTTTTCCTTTATTTTCTATTAATTTCGGCCATAACACTTAAATATAAGAGTTATATTCTTCTTAGTTGCATTTGTTGACTTAATATAAATATCTATAAAGTGTTATTAGATATTTTATCAAGTTGATTAAATGTAAAGTGAAATGAAAATGAAATTACAAGACTTGTATTTGCCTTTGTGAATTTCGGCCAAGGCAAGTTGGAAACAAGTATATATTGTTTTTCATTTCATTTCATTCTTAACCTAATACACTTTAAAGAAAAACTCCATTAATGGAAGCAAAGGAAGCTTGTGAGAAAGAAAGAAGAATCAAAGAAAGCTTGGATTTTAGTGAGTTTTTCCAACTTGCTATTAGAAAGGAAAATGTTCCTTAGGATCTAGGCTTTAACATATGATGTTCTTAGGTTATTTCTTTCTTTATTCCTTGTGTTTTTGTTGATGGAAGTTTTGATGGAAGTGTTGAGCATGTATGATGAAGGAAAGTTGTGACTATTGTAGTTATAAGCTTTCTTTTAAGGTTTTGGAAACCATGTTGCTAATCTAGAGTTGTTGACCCACTCTTAGATGACCTAGATTTGATCTTGAGTTGTTTCATTGTGTTGAGACTTTGATTGGAAGGAAGAAAGATGATTAAAGTAATTGATTTAACCAATTTGGTCTAATTTGTCCAATTTGAAGAAATTGAAAAATTAGGGTTCATGACCAATTCCAAATTTGGGGCTTTTCATATATGTTGTGTATTTGGATGTGTATATGATTCATATAAAGTTTCATGTTCATTGGATTACATCTTGATGTGTTTTGATGCATGAAATGACAAAGAGCACAAAATGGGTCCTAATTGGTGCATTCGGCCAAAGTGGGAAAATTTGGGGATTTGGTTGCTTTTGGTGTTTTGATGTTTTGAACATGCTAAGTTCATCTTAGAAATGATTTAGAATCATTCAAAATTTATTAGATCAATTTCGGACTAAAATGGACAAAATACCAAAGTAAGGGTAATTTGGTAAATTCACCTAAATATGATTTATTGAATTTTATTTCATAATTTGATTATTGGAATATTAAATAAATATGTTTATTTAATTAATCCGAGAAAAATTTTTGAAATCGGAAAATACGATTTTCCACCGCTTCCGCTGCGTTACCGGATTCTGCCCCTAAAAACCCTACAACTAGTCACTATTAATGAGTGATGTGAGTTGATGGAAAGCATTTGATGGCTTGAAAGACATTTAACATTATTTTATTAATGTTATTTGACTTTCAAAATTTGTGTATTAGATACATTTATTCCATTAAAACCAAACTAACCCATCTCTCTCTTTTTACTCTTCCTCTCTCTCGCCATTTGGCCATTTTTTCCTCTTCACTGGTTCTAAAAAAACCGTGAGTCATGGAAAGCTTTTGATGATTTTTGTGGCAAAAATCAAGAGTGCTAGCACACATCGGAGTCTTGCGAAGGTGATAGGGAAACCCACCCGTGGGCTTGGAATACCATTCGGAAGCTTGGAGCTTCATGGATCACCATTGCCGATTTGGGAGAGCCAAAACAGTGGGCTGTTTTCAGTGCACTGTTGAGCACACTAGGAGGGCAGAAAATGATTTTTGTTCTTCGCCGCATCGCCTCAACCGATCATTGTGAGTATTCCGCAAACTCCTTGATGTATTCACATGTATGTTTTATGCTTATATTCGACCTCAGGACCGTAGATTTCCTAACAATGGATCAGAGAGGTTGTTTAAAAGCATGAAACTTGATTTAGGGTTAAAATTGGGTAAAATGTATTTGAGCATGATTTAATGAAATTGGATGATTGAGTATGCTTAAATCATGTTTAATTGAATATTGATTGGATCAATTTTAAGAAAAATGGTTTGGACAATTTTCCCCAAAATGGTGAGGCTTGGCCGACTCTTCATAGCCCTAATTGTCTTGGTAATTTTGAATTTATGTTCATTGGATGAGTTGGAATCATGTTGGGTAATGTTGATTAAAGATTCAATTGGATTGGATTTGCAATTTGACAAAAAAACCCTAAAAGCCGAGACTTTGAAAGCATGTATATTGGGTTTGATTTTGTTAAAATGTGTTGGACATGTTTTAATATTAAAAGCATGATTAATTGTACAAATTTGTTTTTGGAAATATTGATTTTGGGTAATTAATTGTGTGTAATACACTTTAGGAATTTAATTGAGAAATTTGGAATTTTGGAATTAATTTAGTTGGGCTTAAATGGATTTGAGCTTTAAATGTTGTAAATGGGCTAATTGCTTGTTGTACCAAGTTAGGTTTAGGCTAAATTGGTTGGATCCAATTGGGCCCAAAAACCGTTTCATAAAGTCCAAATACGACTAATGGACCTTAATATTTAATTGGGCCTAATGAGCCTAAATTGATTTCTAGGCTTATGGGGTTACTCCTTGATTGGGCTTTGTTATATTGGATTTGACCCGAGTTGACCAAAAGTCCACGCCTAAGAAATTAATTGAAAGCACATTGGACTTTAATTAAATTAACATTGGATGTTAATCGGGCTTTGAGACCCGTAACATTAAATTTGGAATTTAAGTCATAAAGGTTCGTCAAATAAAGTGTAATATTTAATTTGGAATAAAATAGTGAATTAGTATTAAATACATATTAAATTGGTTTTAATGTTGTACTTTAATTTAATTCGAGAATTCGTACTTGAGTACTTATTAGCAAAACGAGTTTGACTCGCGCAAAATCAAATCGTTGTTTGAACATTGGATGGTCACTAATATCAGATTAATTAATTGGATTAGATTGATTGATAACATGCTTGTGTGAATACATGGTTGCGATGCATGATGAATAATGTATATCGGATGGATATTAGATGGGTGGGGCAATTTTAGAAAGTGTTGTAATAAATTTAGAATTTATTAATTGGACCTGCATGTCCAGCCTATTACCTCCATACTCTATGTATTTCTCTCTCACCTATTCCCCTCAATGTAAATGAGGGTTTTAGAATTGTAGTATAACGGGTAGAAGTAAGTAACGTGTTGCTAAGCGGGAGAGAGGAAAGAGAGAGATTTGATTTAGGATCAATGTATTAAGTATCCATCTATATATCAATATTATTTATTTATTTACGCGCCTTATTATGTGTTTAGAATGCATGTTTAAGGGTGTATGATGATGAGACCTTAACAAAGATAAAAAATTGGTTGCCAATTTGCACGCGAAAAACCCTCACAAAATATTAAGCGTTTTTCCTTCCATTGAGTGATTCTTACTCAAGATCTAAGACTGGCATTGGTTTGTTGGCCAAAGTCAAGACCTTTGTCCGTCGAGGATGTGTTTGAATCACGAAGGCTTTGTTCCATATTGGTGTATTGTCCAAGTTGTGGTTTGTTGGCCAAAGTCAAGACCACTTCTTGTCCATCGACATTGATTACGAAGCTTTCCAAGGTCAATGGGTCATGCTTAACTTGTTGGTTTCTATTATGGTCCCGGATCGATTATAAGCATGAAAAACATTGCGAATACATACGATGAAGTTGCGGAATACTCACATCGATCGGTTGAGACGATTTGAAGCCGAATGGAGCCAAAAACGCTCACTTGTTTGGCGCCACTGCTGTGCAGAATTTGCTCACTGTTTTGGGCAGTTTGGATCCAAATTTGAAGCTCCAAACTTCGTCGAATGGATCCCGCTCATGGGTGAACCTCCCTACCACCTTCGCAAGACTCGTAAGTGTGCTAGCACTTGAGTTTTTGCCACACAAAACCCACTCTTGCCTCCCTATAGCTCACGACATTTCTGGTTCAAAAACCAGTGAACATTTTTGCTGTTTTGGCGTGAGAGAAGAGAAAAGAATGGAGAGAATGAAGTGTGTATTAGTTGGCAAAACCTTTTCCAAAAAGGGTTTATATATTTTTCATAAAATTAAAAAGCATTTACCAAATAAATAAAATGGTAAATACTCCCACCAACTTACACTATTCCAACCACACACATCAACTATTCATTTCACTTTATCAAAGTGACATGTTGTGTGTCCATCACTCAATCAATCACATCAATCAATCAATCAATCAATCACTCAAAGTGACTTTTGATTTGACGCTTGATGTGACGAGTGATTTGACGCTTGATGTGACTTGCGTTGCCGCACTCGAATTCGAAATACGAATGCGCTCGCAATCACACTCGGGCTCGGTTTCGCTAATTCCTAATTAGCGAGTTTTCCGTCGCGTCGTAATTAAATGATTACGCCTAGCGAATTCACTATTCACATCGCTAACGAATTAATTCTAAATTAATTCGTTCGCCCGAATTAAAATCCAATTTCAATTCCGCGTCGAAATCTAATTTCGTTTAATATATCCAATATATTAATTTACCGATTAATTCCAAATAATCATTCTCTCTCTTAAGATGATATTTTATCCCAGATAAATATCTCCGTAATTAATCCTAGATTAATTTTCTCTCTCTTCTATATAATCCCAGATTATATAAGAGTGCGAGTTGTACGTCATCGGTGGATTATCGGGAAGCGACCCATGAGATCCCCGGATAATTCGGCAGTAAATACGGTCGTCGAATATCCGAATCACGTACGTACCAAGTACTACGTTCTACCGTTTACGAGACGAGACAAGATCGGCTTCTAGCAAAGCACGAAGTCTATCCAATTCTCCGGTCATATTCTCTAAGAATATTTAAGATCTATATCAGGCGTAGTATACCAAGTATCGTGTATATCGGCCCAGTATCGGATAGTCACGTGCTAGGGCTGGGGCTGGATAAGTGTCTGCCCCGTCCGAAGCACATATCGGATGTCTGGTAACTAGTCTCTATAATCGGATATACATGACCTTGTCATAATATCCCGATGGCTGGCCAGCACTTAAGAGCACTAATACCGTATCCTGCGTGACATCATCTCCACTATGACTGGAGTGATACTTCCGTCTGACTTTACATACACCCAATACTCTACGATTCTCAATATACCCAGCATTGGCGTACACAGAACCGGTTAGAGTCCTAGACGACCTCAACAAAAGTATACTGATTGTCGTAAGCATTAGCGGTGCAAGTCTCAGGTTAAGACCATACACACCTACCCTGATGTCGGACTCCCATAGACACATAGTCATAATACCAATGGGATTCCGAGGGGTCTATCCAGAGCGAAGCTGTTTCCCGTACCATCGGTAAACACAACCTCCTATCGCACTTGCATGAGAATCCAATACCCAAATATATGAGAACTATGTCGTTGTGCCCTCACAACGCGCACAAGTGCAATACTAGCCTATTCCGCATTATCGATGTCCAATCTCGATAATACTCCGGCTAGGGATATTTAATGATTAATCTTCGTGGACTGATACTGTCTCATATCATCTCAATCCAGGAACTAATCATAGGGACCTCTCTTCATTTATACATCTATGGTGATCTAATCACAAATGATGAGAGTGCAATTTCCTTGTCACATAGTTAATTGTACAACAACAACACTATGATCTGTACAAATAGTGACGTTATGGGTCATGTTATCCAACAATCTCCCACTTGGCACATAGCCAGTCACTCAAGTTTTGAACACCCGAACTATGTACGGTTCGCTCAAATTGCTGAGAAAAGGTTTTCGTCAGCGGATTTCCATGATCATTGTCTGACGCGATTTATACGATCATCACATCGCCACGATGTATGATCCGAACGAATCAGATGATATAGAAGTATATATCTGGATCGTCGATGAGACCTTTAATTCTTTAGCCTTGTGCTGACGCCTAGCTCAGCTGCTAACAGAACTATATCTAATCTAATTAGATTTATTATCGACCCAAATGGCTTCTATTGCTGCCTCAGCTGCAGCAATAATCTGCATTTGTTGTTTTTATTCGGCAACAGTATCTTGCTCGGAATTTCCAGCTCACTGTCCCGTTATTCAAACTTTATAGTACCGCAGTATTTAACTGTTTGGAAACTTACGGTAGTGATCCCAGTCACTTCAAGTTCTCCTTCTCCTAGTTTAAGACAGCATCTTTAGTTCTCTAAGATACTAACAGATGTCCTTAACTTCAATCCAGTGACTATCACTTGGATTGACCCGATTGTGACTCCATATGCTCAAAGCGTATGAGACACCCTATCAAGTACATTTTAAATGTACAATTTCCAGAGAGTGTTAACAACTCCAAATCTATCCCAGTAGATCTTTATTCCTTGAATAAAGGTTGTTACTCTCCAAAATTCTACGGAGAATTTCTATGAAAGCCAAGCTTTCACCAATTGCTTTATGGAATTTCCTTGTCAGTGCGCTCCCACTAACCTCCTTATATACACAAGAATCATTTCGTTTTAATCAAATCATTAACATTATGATTATTTCAAAACGACAGTTCCAAGAACCTTATGCTTGCTTCAATCCAAACATGGATCGAATAACCCGCAAACCTTGTTTGTCGGTTATACAAAATCGTCAGGATGTTGTAAGCATCCTCCTATCGGTTCCTTTCAGGAAAGCGATTTTGATCATTAACTGACACATTTCATAAATGAAATATGCAGTATCTACAAGCATCTTCAAAATGGATTTACCATGGCAACAGGTAAAAGGTTGAACCGTAATCAACACAATGTTGATAACGATACCTTTCCGTCAAAAGCCTAGCTTTGTACGTTGGTATGTTGCCATCCATGTATGTCTTCCTTGAAGACGTTTACAGTACCAACAGGCACAATGCCTTGCGGTACAATCAACTAGTATCCAAACATAGTTGTGATACATGGAATCCATTTCGGACTCATGGCACTTTGCCATAATAGGGAGTCGATACCTTGTATCACTTCCTCGTACGTAGTCGGTTGGTATACCTCCATAAGATTTTATCTTTAAGGGGTTACATCAGAAACCCATACCCCAGGTTGTTTTCTGATTCTCTCCGATCTACGAGGTTCTTGTGTATTCGAAGATTAATGGTTTAGTTTCATCCTTGATGAACTATATGTGTTCCATTAAGGACTTCGTGCCTTGAACAGTATTACCCCGATTTTCATCGTGTTTTACTGTCCTCCCACTTACCACTGCATATTGGTATTCCTTTTAGGAAAACCGCATGGCGAGCAACAATCACATTGTTCTCTTGTGAGATATATAAGTACTATACTTATGGTTTCCCTTAGAATAACCTATTATTGGCACTTATCCAATTTGGGTTCTAGTTTGGTATCATCCAAACGTTATGCCCGGCATACCCAAATGATTAGGAATGAGAAACCCTGTTTCTTTCCTGTTCATATCCTATATGATATCTGTCAAACAGATTTATATGGAACCTTATTCTAAATAAGTTTTGCACTGTTAATACATATCCTTTTGAAGGAAATGATAGCTCAGAGCGACTCGTGATAAACCTTATCATGTCCAACAAAATTCGGTTTTCGTTCGGACACACCGTCTAACTGACTTGTCTCGGGAGGAGTCCTCATCTGAAAGAATACTATACTCTTTCATGTATGTTTGAAACTTACTGCTTAAGTATTTTCCATTACGGTCTTACCGTGACGGCATAATACTATAGTCAATCTGTTTATCTACTTCGTGTCGAAACTCTAATAGTTTCTGATCTGTGTTCTTCAAAAGAAACACATAACCATAACGTGATGTTACATCCGTTAAGGTCACGAAATATTCATGTTCATATCTAGCCTAGCTAGATATGGGCCCACTAACTTCACCATGAATAAGGCTAACAGATCGGTGGCACTTACACTATTACCAAGTAAACAGTGTTTTAGGTACTTTACCTAACAAACTAGATTCGTAGACTTTATTTGAATAGTCAAATCAGTCCTAGTACCCACTCTTCAAAAGTGCGGATATACGAGTCTTGTTTAATTGTGTCCCAGACAACAATGCCACAAATAAGTCTCTATTGATCAAATCAATATGAGCTATTTATTTGTCATTTTATATGTTTTGAGATTTTAATTATATTCAAAATATAAATTCTGTTATTCACATCTAATGTGTTTATCTCAGTATCATCTTTATATAATGAAACACTTAGTGTTCTTGAATATAAAGGTTTATCCATAATGGATTAAACACGGATATAGAGATAATGTCTCTAGTCAAACTAGTTACATTATAACAGTTCCTAATTTAAGTACACACCCGAAGGGTAGTTCCTAAACTCAGGTATCTACGGTCGAAACAGCGACTTTCGTCCCGTTTCCGATTCGCAGAGCAATCTCAGCTTGAAGTCAGTATCCTGCTCAAAGCAGATTCTGAACATCAATACATATATTTTATGTACCACACTAAGTATTTAAAATCTAATTTCAATACTAGTAGTGAACATAACTTTGACAAACATTTTTAAAGTAAGAGCCTTGCCCTTTCTTT
>SKCR01015155.1:0-10125 GCA_019454045.1 Zanthoxylum bungeanum
TATGAATAATGAATATCAAATGTATATTAGAAGGGTGATGGAAATTTTAGAAATTGTTGTAATAAATTTAGAATTTATTAAATTGGACCTGCGTGTTCAGCCTATTATCTCTATTCTCTTTGTATTTCTCTTCTCACCAATTCCCCTCAATGCAAATGAGGTTTCTATTAGTGATATGTAATTGGGCAGAAGTAAGAATAGTGCTAGCAGGAGAGAGGAAATGAAGATATTTGTTCTAGGAACAAATTGTTTTATATATCCATCCGTTTTGGGTTTTTAGGTTAGTCCCAAGATTGATTTAAGCATAGAAATCATGTGTGAATACTCAAAAGAAGTATGGCAGAATCATACTTACATTGATCGGCTTTGCGATGCGAGGAACAGCAAAACTTTTTCTTCCTTCCTTGAGCTCTCGGCAATGAGGGAATTTTGTGCTCCTTGTTGAATCTCTAAGCTCCAAGCTTTATGTGTGATTCCATGCTTATGGGTTTGTTTCCCTATCACCTATGGATGACTCTTAATGTGTGCTAGCACTCTTGAAAAATTGCCACAAATTTTCTTCTTGTTTTTTATCCATTCGGCCAACCCAAATGGGAGAGAAAGAGTGATGGCCATTCGGCCAAGGGAGAGAGTGAGAGAGATGAGTTGTGAAAAAAAAGTTGTATATGATTTTCCAAAAATTCAAAACATATACCAAAATTCCAAAAAGGTAAATGTCTTTCAACTTTTTAAGCTTGAGTGTTTGGTAAGCAACCATCAAATCCCATCAACTTCCATCAACCATAAAGTGAGGTGAAAGACAAGTGATGTGACTTGATGTGACAAGTGGGCCCCACTTGAATTCGAAATGCGAGTGGGCCCGTAAACACTCCCGGGCTCGGGTTCGCTAATTCCAAATTAATGAATTTTCCGTTGCGACGTAATTAAATCAAATTTAATTAAATAATTAGGCCTAGCAAAATTACTATTAACGTCGCTAACGAATTAATTTTAAATTAACTCGTTCCCCCGAATTAAAATCTAATTTTAATTCCGCGTCGAAATCCAATTTCGTATAATATATCGAATATATTATTTTATCGATTAATTCCAAATTAATCGTTCTCTCTCTTTTAATAATATTTTATCCCAGATAAAATATCTCCGTAATTAATCCCAGATTAATTTTCTCTCTCTTATAATTAATCCCAGATTAATAAAGTGCGAGTCATACGTCATCGGTGAATCTTCGGGAAGCGACCCATGAGATCCCCAGATATGTTGGTAGTAAATCCGATAGTCGGACTATCCGAACACGTCCGTACCTACTACTACATTTTTACCGATTTATAAGACATGGTTGGCTTCTAGCAAAGCACTGTGCCTACCCAATTCTCTAAAAATATTCTTAAAGGAATATGTGATCTTTATCAGGCGTAGTATACGTAGTATTGCGTATTACGATCCAGCATTGGATGTCACGTGCAAGGACTGGGCTGGAATTGTGTCTACGAAGCACATATCGGATCTCTGGTAACTAGTCTCTATAATCGGATAAACATGACCTAGTCATAATATCCCGATAGCTGCAACATAAAAGAGAACCAGTTCCGTATCCTAAGTGATCATCATCTCCACTATGAATGGAGTGATACTTCCATCTTGACATCACACCCAATACACTACGATTCTCAATATACCCAGAAGAGGCGTACACAGAACCTGTTAAAGCCATGGACGACCAAAACCAAAGTATATTGATTGTCACAAGTATTAGCGGTGCAAGTCTCAGGTTAAGACCAAATACACCTACCCTGATTCGGACTTCCATAGACACATAGTCATACTACCAATGGAATTCCGAGGGGTCTATCCAAAGCGAAGTTGTTTCTATACCATCGGTAAACACAACCTCCTATTACACTTGCATGAGTATCGTATACCCAAATATATGAGAACTATGTCGTTATGCTCCCACAACGCGCACAAGTGTAATACTAGTCTTTTACGCATTATGGATGTCCAATCTCGATAATACTCCGACTAGGGATATTTAATGATTAAACCTTTGTGGATTGATACTGTCTCATATCATCTCAATCCAGAAATAATCATAAGGACCTTTTATCATTTATACATCTAGGTAATCCAATTACAAATGATAAAAGAGCAATTTCCTTTGTCACATAGTTAATTTGTACAACAACACCATGATCTGTACAAATAGTGATGTTATGGGTCTAATTGTCCAACAAGCATATCATTATTAAATTTATTTCGAGCTTTATTATGCTTTTAGAATGCATGCTTAAGGGTGTATGATGAGACCTAATCAAAGATAATAAATTGGTTGCCAATTTACGCGAAAACCCTCATCAAATATTAAGCGTTTTTCCTTCCATTGAGTGGTTTTCTCTCAAGATCCAAGATTGGCATTGGTTTGTTGGCCAATGTCAAGATCAATGTCCATCGCAGATGTGTTTGAACCACGAAAGCTTTGTTTTATATCGCATGTCTTGGGCGGTTGTGATTTGTTGGCCAAAGTCAAGGTCATTTCTAGTTCATCTACGTGGATTACGAAGCTTTCCCACTGTCAATGGGTCCCGCTTAACTGGAATCATTAAGCTTGTTCAGCCAAAGCCAAGGCTTAGTTGATTCAGAGGAAATAGGTTAGGAAATATATTGGATATATTTACATATATTGGATATATGTTTCGGACTTGGAGGTCCACCTACTGGTTCTAGGAACTGGATGGGATCCAATTGATCTTAGATCTACATAGTTAAGTTTCATACAACTTGTTGGCCAAAGTCAAGGTTGTGTGTTATTTAACGGGATCCTAGCCCCTAGGAACTAGGTTCCCGAGTACTCCACAGAGGGTTAGAGGCTCGTCGAAAAATAGTGGGAGGCTAGTATTAAATTTACAATTTCATTTAGATACTTGCCAATATGCGCTCTTTTATTTTATTTATTGTTGTTATAAATATATATTAGTTGGACTAATATTAATATTGCTATCTTTGAACAGTTAGACTGTACAACACACTACTCCACTTGTAGTTGATTATATAATTGGACTATAGTAATCATTACATTTTGAGTGTACCCGAATCGTTGATTGGATAGTTGGACTATAGCAATCAAGATAGCTTGAAAGATTAACGTTGCGGACATAATCATAGGCGATAATGTCTTTAATGGCGTAAATTTTCCAGATTGGGAAATGAATCTCAGGATAGTCCTGGGAGCTGAGAAGTTACTCTATTTGATAGAGAAACCTCTCGGGCCTGAGCCCGGAGTTATAGCAAATAGTAGAACATGAGCTTTAGAAGACTCATCGTGATGATAACTTTAGTGCTCAATCTGTCATGCTTGCTGCAATGACTCCTAATTTCGTCGTCATAACTAAGGATTAGATCCTTATACCATGATGTTGAAATTAAAGGATCTTCATAGATCTAACCTTAGATCTTGGAGGTACGAATTACAAAAGAAGCTCTTTCGCTCACGCATGTTAGATGGTACACTGTCGAGCACTAGGTGTCGCAGATGATTGCTGACATCGAATAGCTAGGTTAGCTGGGCATTACCTACGAGGTCAAGACTTTCATAGATTTGATCTTACAGTCTCTGCCCGAATGCTGGGGCGGGTTCATCATGAACCAAGAGAAAACTCTTGGGGAGTTAATGGCTATGCTCAAGGAGGCTGAGCCAAAGCTTCCAAAAGGGCAAGAAGCACAAGGCGCATCTTATTTCGACATCCTAGAAGGCCAAGGCTTGTCGAAGGCTTCTAGGGATGTGAAGAAAATGGCAAAGGCAAAATCGTCACAGTCTTCTGGGAAGACAAATGACATATCCCAAGATGTCTGCCTAAACTGTGGCAAACGGGGTCACTGGAAGCGTGACAGCCGTATGGATAAGGCAAACATGAAGGAAGTGAAGGCGGGCAAGGATCCGACTTCAGATGTGTTTGTTATAAACATGTCCACTACTAGTTTTAAAATTAGATTTTGATACTAGATGTGGTACATACATATGTACTGATGTGCGGGATCTGCTAATTAGCAAGAGACTGGCTTCAGATGAGATCGACCTATTAGTCGGATCAGGGACGAGAGTCACTGTTTTGGCCTGTGGGAACCTAAGTTTTGGAACTGCCTTTTGGGCATGTACTTAAATTAGGAAACTGTTATAATGTACCTAGTTTAACTAGAAACATTATCTCTATATCTAGTTTAACTGTTGTGCGGGTATACCTTTATGTTCCAGAACACTGGGTGTTTTTTGTTTATAAAGATGATATTGAGATATAGACATTAGATGTGAATAACAATATTTATATTTCGAATATAAATGAATCTCAAACATATAACATGACAAACAAAATGGCTCAACCTGGATTAATCAGATGAGACTTATTTGTGGCATTGTTGTCTGGGACACATTAACAAGACTCGTATATCCACTCTTTTGAAGAATGGATACTATGGACAGATTTAATCCTAAATCATTGACGTCTGCGAATCTAGTTTATTAGGCAAAGTGCTTAAAATTCCTTTTAACGGTAAATGTGTACGTGCCACCGAGCTGTTAGCCCTCGTTCATAGTGACGTAAGTGGGCCCATGTCTAGCTAGGCTAGAGGTGGATATGAATACTTCATAACCTTATGGATGTTGCAATCGCGTTATGGTTATGTTATCTTATGAAACACAAATCGAAACTTTTGATAAATTCAAAGAGTTTCGACACGAAGTAGAAAAACAACACCGGCAAAAGTATTAAAAATATGGCGGTTGGACCGTAGTGTAGAATACTTGAGCAATGAGTTTCAATATTACTTGAAAAAGTATGATATTCTTTCATAGTGGACTCCTCCTGGACACCTCAATTGAATGGTGTGTCCGTACTGAAAAACCGGACTTTGTTGGACATGGTTAGGCTAATGATGAAAATCATAGTAATATTATTCATGGCACCGATCCCTAACGGAACACTAACAGTTCATCAGGGATGAGACTGTTCTACAATCTTCTAATACACAAAAACCGCGTAGGTCAGAGAGAGTCAGAAAACAACCTAAGAGGTATGGGTTTCTGATCTCACCTCACGTAGACATTAGTCTTTTTGGGGATAATGAACCGGCTATGTATGAGGAAGTGATACAAGGTATCGACTCCATTTATGGCAAAATGCCATGAAGTCCGAAATAGATTCCATGTATACAACCAAGTTTGGACACTGGTTGATGTACCAGAATGCATTGTGTCTATTGGTAGCAAATGAGTCTTCATGGTGAAGACAAACGTGGATGTACAAAGCTAGGCTTGTAGCAAAAGGGTGTCGTCATCAACTTGGTGTCGATTACGACGAAACCTTTTACTTGTTGCCATGATTAAATTCATTCGGATAATGCTTGCTATTGCTGCATATTTCATAATGAAATATGGCAGATGGTCGTCAAAACCGCTTTCCTTAACGGAAACCTTTTGGAGGATGTTTTATACAACAGTCTAACGGTTTTGTCATACTAAAACACGCAAACAAGGTTTGCAAGTTAATTCGATCCATTTATGGATTGAAGCAAGCATTGTGTTCTTGGAACCAACGTTTTGATGAGATCATAATGGTATATGGTTTCATTCAAAACGAATATGATTCTTGTGTATATAAGAAGGTTAGTGGGAGCACACTGACATTGGATATCCTATACATTGATGATGTATTATTTCTTGGAAATAACATTCTCATGTTAACAATCGATGAAAGCTTGGCTTTCGTTAAAATTCTCCATAAAATACTTGGGAGATGCAACCTTTATTCTAGGAATAAAGATCTACTGGGATAGATCTAAAAGTTGTTGAGACTCTCCGAGAACTCGTACATTGAAAAATATGTACACGACCTGGTGTCTCATATGTTTTGAGCATATTGAGTCACAATCAGGCCGATCCAGGTGATGTTCACTGGATTGATGTAAAAAACATCCTTGAGTATCTTAGAAGAACTAAGGATGCTTTCTTAATTTATGGAGAATGAGAACTTGAGGTAACTGGGTTCACCGTTGCAAGTTTCCGAACCGATGAAGACGACCTTGAGTCGCAATCAGGGTACGTATTTTGTTTGAACAACGGAACAGTGAGCTGGAAATCTTCCAAGCAAGATATTGTTGCCGATTCAACAAAAGCGGATTATATTGCTGCAACTAAGGCAACAGAAGAAGCATTTTGGATCTATAAAATTCCTAATTAGAATAAGAGTAGTTCTGTTAGCAGCTGAGCTAGGCTACAACACGAACTAAAGAATTACGGTCTCATCAACGATCCAAGTATGTACTTCTACGGTTTTACCTGATTCGTGAGATCATACATCGTGGCGATGTGATGATCGAATAAATCGCATCAGATGATAACCTTGTATATCCACTGGCGAAAGCGATATCTCAGCATAAACATGAGCGACCCGTACATAGTTCAGGTGATTGGCTATAGGCCAAGTGGGAGATTGTTGGACAATTATGACCCATAGCATCACTATTTGTAAAAATCATGGTGTTCTTTGTACAAATTAACTATGTGACATAGGAAATTGCTATTTTATCATTTTGTAATTGGATTACTTAGATATATAAATGATAAAAGTCCATATGATTAGTACCAGATTAATAAGATATGAGACAATATTAATCCACGAAAGGTTTAATCATTAAATATCCCTAGTCGTAGTATTATCGAGACTGGATATCGATAATGCGGAATAGGCTAGTATTGCACTTGTGCGCGTTATGGAAGCTTAACGGCATAGTTCTCATATATTTAAGTATTGGATACTTATGCAAGTATGATAGGAGAACCTGTTTACCGATGGTGCGGGAACAGCTTCGCTGTGGATAGACCCCTCGGAATCTCATTGGTAGTATGACTATGTGTCTATGGGAATCCGAATCAGGGTAGGTGTATTTTGTCTTAACCTGAGACTTGCATCGCTAATACTTGCGACAATCAATAAACTTTGGTTTTGGTCGTCCGAGACTTTAACAGGTTCCGTGTACGCCTCTTCTGGGTATACTGAGAATCGTAGTGTATTGGTGTGATGTTAAGATGGAAGTATCACTTCAGTCATATGGAGATGATGATCACATAGGATATAGAACTAGTACTCTAGGCGCAATTACCACTCTTGAGAAATTTGTTGTAAACCAAGATGAGCAAGCTTCTCTAGACTCCCCTATCCCTACCCCGTTTGGCCTTATTATCTAATAAATTTATTTGTTAGGGAATAAGGAAGCCTAAGAACTCTTCCCATTCCTATTCCCCAACTATGAAACTAGTTGAGTATGACTCCACTTGAAATAAGGATCACTGCAGTCATCGGGATAATATGACTAGGTCATGATTATCCGATTATATAGACTAGTTGCCAGTGATCCGATATATGCTTCGTACGGGGCAGACACAATTCCAGCCTCAGGCCCAGCATGTGACATCCGATACTGGATCGTAATACGCAATACATAGTATACTACGCCTGATAAAAATTATATATTCCTTTAAAGAATATTTCTGGAGAATTGAGTAGGCACGGTGCTTTGTTAGAAGCCAACCATGTCTTGTAAATCGGTAATTGTTGGTTTTAACTAAGGTCCCAATATTATAAACAAGCATGAAACATGTGTAAATACAAATCAACGAAGTTGCGGAATACTCACATCGATCGGTTGAGCGATGCTTTGACGAACAAAATTTCTTTTCTGTTCACCAAGTCTCACGGCAGTGAGCAGTCCACTGCTTCTCCATTTTCAGTTTTGGATCAACATCGTCAAGCTCCAAGCTTCGTGATTTGATTCCCGGCTCATGGGTGGACTTCCCTATCACCTTCGCATGATCCCGTTGAGTGCTAGCTCTCTTGATTTTGCAACAAAATCAAACACTCTTGCTTCCCTAAGGCTCTCGGTTTCAACAGAAAAAACAGAAGGTTTTTAGCCCCATGGGAGTGTGAGAGCAAGAAGAAAGAGAGGAGAGAGAGATGTAGAAAATGTGTAATGTATTTGTTTTCTCAAAACAAATTAAACATATACCATTTTCATTTTAAAAAGTCAAAGGCAAAAACAATTAAATGCCTTCCAACTTCCATCAACTCATCAATCAATCAATCATGAATAGTGATTGGTGTCAATCACTCAAAGTGAAAGACATACATCACTTGATTGACGAATGATGTGACGCTAGATGCGACTAGCGATTTGACGCTTGATTTGACTTGCGTGCCGCGCTCAAATTCAAAATGCGAATGCGCTCGCAAATAATCCCGGGCTCGGGTTTGCTAATTCCAAATTAATGAATTTTCTGTTGCGTCGTAATTAAAGATTACGCCTAGCGAAATCACTATTCACGTCGCTAACGAATTATTCTAAATTAATTCGTTCGCCCGAATTAAAATCCAATTTTAATTCCGCGTCGAAATCCAATTTCATTTAATATATCAAATATTTAATTTATCGATTAATTCCAAATTAATCGTTATCTCTCTTTAAGATATTTTATCGCAATAAAATATCTCCGCAATTATCCCAGATTAATTTTCTCTCTCTTCTAATTAATCCCAGATTATTTAGAGTGCGAGTCATACATCATCGGTGAATCTTTGGGAAGCGACCCATGAGATCCCCGGATATGTTGGCAGTAAATTCGGTCGTCGGACTATCCGAACACGTAAGTACCTAGTACTAGGATTATACCGATTTACAAGACAAGGTTGGCTTCTAGCAAAGCGCCATGCCTACCCAATTCTCCAGAAATATCCTTACAGGAATAAATGATCTATATCAGGCGTAGTATACGTAGTATTGCGTATTTCTGTCCAGTATCGGATGATCACGTGCTAGGCCTGGGGCTGAAATTGTGTCTGCCTCATACGAAGCACATGTCGGATGTCTGGTAACTAGTCTCTATAATCGGATAAACATGACCTTGTCATTTTATCCCGATGACTGCAGTACTTAAGAGTACTAGTACCGTATCCTACGTAATTATCATCTCCATATGACTGGAGTGACACTTCAATCTTGACATCACACCCAACACACTACGATTCTCAATATACCCAGCATTGGCATACACAAAACCTGTTAAAGCCCTGGACGACTGATGAGTGGTATTTATATCACTATTTCCCACTCATTTAACTTAATATTTTGTATAGTTTCTTGAGTTTTGTGAATATTTTGATGTGTTTTGTGTTATTTTGTAGATAAAATAAAGTTTGGACAGCACTGGAGGCAATTTGGGGCAAAACCGGACAAAAATGCGTCAACAGGGATATTTTGGTCTTCCGCGCATCGCGACGCTGGATCACTGCGCGCCGCGACGCCCAGCGTGTGCCGGTTCTGCTAAAATGCGCCATGGTCAACAGGTCAACAATTTGAAAAGTTTGACTTTGCTAAAATGCGCCGTGCCACGTGTCACCATCACATCCGATCTGCTAACGTGCGCCGTGACACGTGTCAACATCATATGCTGCCGACACTCTAACATTGCCACGTGTCGCCTCGTCATCAGCCATGTCATTGGTCAACGAGTCAACATTGCCACGTGTCATGCCACGTCATCAGACACGTCAGCAAGTCAACCGAGTCAACATGCCACGTCAGCCTCAGCCAATCAGAATTTGACACGTGTCGCCACGTGTCGCCATCCCATTGTGCCGACAGTGTACAGTCAGCCGCCACGCCACGTCAGCGCCACGTCATCGCCACGTCCCGCCTCCGCGTCAGCATGACGTCATCACAATAATTGAGAATTAGCCGCCTTGACACGTGTCAGTTGTACAGTCAGCCGCCGCCTTGCCACGTGTCGCCGTCTCATTGTGCCACGTCGACATTTGAGCGTCGCGACGCGCAACGCCTTAGCGTCGCGACGCGTGCACAGTTCCCAAACAGTGAATTTTGTTTTGCTATAAATAGGCCGCGAATTTTCATTTTTCATTTACACCTTTCTCTCACTCCTTCTATGTAATTAGGGAGTTTCTCTCTCTAGAATTTTCATTTTATTTTTTAGTTTTTACTTTTGTAATAATTTTAATAAACTTTTTGTAGTAATAATAATTTACTTCTTTATTTTACAGTTTTTTACTATTCACTATGCGGAGG
>SKCR01015156.1:0-10099 GCA_019454045.1 Zanthoxylum bungeanum
CATTATATGCATTATTTTATTGATAAGGCATTGCATGATAATAGTGTACAAAACACTCTAAGGCATTGCATGGTGATAGTGTGCATTACACTCAAAGGCTTTGCATGGAGTTTGAGTGTTTGACACTCTAAGCCATTGCATGGTTTATGTCATAGATTTATTATTATTTAATAAATTATAACATAAATATAAATTGATTTTGGAAAAACAAAGATCAATTAAGACTTTACACAAAATCTCTCTTCTCTCTCAAATTGCCGAGAACTCCATTGACAAGGGCAAGAAGATTTGATCTTCTATTTCTCCAATTTTGCTAGCACAAGCAAGGGATCAAAAGAGGTGATAGGGAAACCATCAAAGAGCTTGGAATACAAAAGCTTGGAGCTTCAAGTCTTCTTCCTCCTCTTGGCCGAATCTTCCAACACTTGGAGCTTCCACCATTTGATCATCTTCTTCATCACATAGCTTTGTAAGTATGATTCCGCCATGCTTCAAGTCTTTTATATATATTCATTTATAGTATTTCATGAATGCTTAATCTTTCCTTGGGACATATTATAGAAACCAACACAAACCAGTGAGAAAATCTGCACAGTGGCGTGAGCAAGGCAGTGGGCTTTATGGCTTGATTCGTCTTCAAATCGACATAACCGATCAATGTAAGTATTCCGCTACATTCTATGGTGTATTCACGAATTAATTTCATGTCTTGTTTGATCTTGGGACCTAGATAATTACCAACAATGGCATCAAGAGCTATAGGTTCAAGCATGAAATTGTAGGGCTTAAAATTGGGTATTTTGATTGTGAGCATGATTTGGTTAAATTGATTGATTGAGCATGTTTAAATGATCTTTAATGAAGTTGGATTGGATCAATTTCAAGAAAATTAATTTGGAATAATTTTTCCCCAATTTATTCATGTTGGCCGAATCTTCAAGCATGTTTGGAAATTTGGAATTTTTTCATTTTGATTCATTGGATGGGTTGTAATGATGTTGGATGATGTTAATTTGAAGTCAATTAGATTGAATTTTGAATTGAACATACATCCCAAATTGCTTGTGTTGGCCGAATGTGTATGCCCTTTAATGTCTTGGATTTTTGATTTTATGAACATTGAATGTGTATGAAATCATTCGGGAAGTTAACGTTGTCGATTGTGTAATTAATCGGATTGAATTCAAATCGGACAAAATTACCTCTTTGACCGAGACTTAAAAGCATGTATGGGTTTGATTTTTTCATTTATGTGTTGGACATGTGATGATGATGATGAATATGATTAATTGGACTAATTTCATGTTTTGGAAATATTGATTTAGTTGATTAATCATAATATACACTTTAGGTAGTTAAATTGGAAATTTGGAATTTGGTAATTTAATTATTTGGGCCTTAAATTGGATTTGGGCTTCTAATGTTGTAATTGGGCCTATTGGGCTTGATTTTATCAAATTGGGTTTAGGCCAAGTGGATTGGATCCAATTGGGCCCAAAATCTTAACCATAAAGCCCAAATGCGACTTAATGAACCTTTAAGTTCAATTGGGCCTAATGGGCCAAGATTGATTTATGGGCTTATGGGGTAAATCCCGGATTGGACTTTGGTTATCGATTTGACCCGAGTTGACCAAAAGTCCCACCTTAAGAAATCAATTAAAAGCCCAATGGACTTTAATTGAATTGACGTTGGACGTTAATCGGTCTTTGAGACGCGTTACGATTAAATTTGGAATTTAAATCGTAAAAGGTTTATTAAATAAAAGTGTAATATTTAATTTGGAATTGAATAGTGAATTAGTATTAAATACATGTTAAAATAGATTTAATGATGTAGCTTAATTTAATTCATGAATTCGTACTTTAAGTACTTATTCGCAAAAATGAGTTTGACTCGAACAAAATCAAATCGTTGTTTGAACATTGCATGCTTATGTGTGTGAATACGTGGTTGTGTTGTATGAATAATGTATATCGGATGGATATTAGTCGGGTGGGGCAATTTTAGAAATTGTTGTAATAAATTCGATTTATTAAATTGGACCTGCGTGTCCAGCCTTATCACCTTCATTCTCTTTGTATTCTCTTCTCACCTATTCCCCTCCATGTAAATGAGGTTTCTTTAGAAGTGTAGTGTAACGGGTAGAAGTAATACAAGTGCTAGCTTGAGTGAGAAAGAGAGAGATTTGATCTAGGATCAATGTGTAAAGTATCCATCCGCATATCATTATTATTTATTTTCATACTCGCTTATTATGTATTTAGAATGCAATTTAAGGGTGTATGATGATGAGACCTTAACAAAGATAATTAAATTGGTAGCCAATTTGCACGCGAAAAAACCCTCGTTAAATATCAAGCGTTTATTTTCCTTCCATTGAGTGATTCTTGCTCAAGATCCGAGATTGGCAGGGGTTGTTGGCCAAAGTCAAGCCCTTGTCCGTCGAAGATGTGTTTTAATCACGAGGCTTTGTTCCATATCGGTGTCGTCCAAGTTGTGGTTGTTGGCCAAAGTCAGACCACTTCTTGTCCATTGACATTGATTACGAAGCTTCCATGTCAATGGGTCCGCGCTTGACTGGGATCACTAGGTTTGTTGTGCCAAAGCCAAGGCCTAGTTGATTCAGATGAAAAAAGTTAGGGTTATATTCGATATATAGGCATATATTATATATATGTTTGGGACTTGGATGTCCACCTACTGGATCTAGGAGTTGGATGGGATCCAATTGATCTTCGAGATCTACCTAGTTAATTATCATACAATTTGTTGGCCAAAGTCAAGATTGTGTGATATTTAACGGGATCCTAGCCCACTAGGAAACACGGTTTCCCGAGTACTCGACAGAGGGTTAGAGGCTCGACGAAAATAGTGGGAGGCAAGTATTGAATTTGCAACATTCGTTCGAATACTCGCTAAACACGCTCATCTATATTTTACTCGTCATATTAATCAAAAGTATTAGTTGGACTAATATTTTACGTTGTTTTAAATATATATATAGTTGGACTATATACAAACTCATTCGATATATAGTTGATTTTATAATTGGATTATAGTAATCAATATAATTGAATTAAAATTATAGTTGATTAAATAATTGGGATATTGTAATCATTATAATGAATAGTACCTTATTAAATTGATTAAATAGTTGGACTATTGAAAACAAGAAAGAATTGAAAAGTTGGATATTTAAAATATATAATCCTTGGATTAAATGTTTTAAATGATTTAATTTTCATTGGGAATTAATAATAGGTTACTTTATTGGATAAAATAACTTGTTATATCTAAGCCCATAATTAAGCAAATAGTAGAGCATAAAATCTTTGGAAGATTTATATGATGATGACTTTAGTGCTTAATTTAATATACTTGACAATAAATCTATCTTTAGATTTAAAAGGTATTAAAATTGCAATTAATAATTCTTGGAGAATTAATTGACTATTCTAGTGGAGAAAAGTCAAAGTTTGCAATTGGGCAAGTGCACAAGGTGCACATCATTTCGATATTCCGAAACCCAAGGCTTGGCCAAAGGTTTGTGAAATATTGAAAAGTTAATTTACATATCCCAAAGTGACTACCATTTGGATATGGAAGACACGAAGGAATTAAAGAAAAGGCGAGGCTCTAACTTTAAAAATATTTGTCAAAGTTATGTTCACTACTAGTATTGAAATTGGATTTTAAATACTTAGTGTGGTACATAAAATATATGTATTGATGTTCAGAATCCGCTATGAGCTGGATACTGACTTCAAGCCGAGATTTCTCTGCGAATCGGAAACGGGACGAAAGTCGCTGTTTCGACCGTAGATACCTAAGTTTAGGAACTACCCTTTGGGTATGTACTTAAATTAGGAATGTTATAATGTAACTAGTTTGACTAGAGACATTATCTATATCAGTGTTTAATCCGTTGCGGATAAACCTTTTTATTCTAGAACACTAAAGTGTTTTATTATATAAAGATGATACTGAGATAAACACATTAGATGTGAAAACAGAATTTATATTTTGAATATAATAAAATCTCAAACATATAAAAATGACAAATAATAGCTCAAATTGATTTGATCAATAGAGACTTATTTGTGGCATTGTTGTCTAGGACACAATTAACGAGACTCGTATATCCACACTTTTGAAGAGTGGGTACTAGCACTGATTTGACTATTCAAATAAGGTCTGCGAATCTAGTTTATTAGGTAAAGTACCTAAAATACTATTTACTTGGTAATAGTATAAGGGCCACCGATCTAATAGCCCTATTCATGGTGAAGTTAGTGGGCCCATATCTAGCTAGACTAGATGTGAACATGAATATTTCGTGACCTTAACGGATGTGGCATCACGTTATGGTTATGTGTTTCTTTTGAAGAACACAAATCGGAAACTTTAAAGTTTCGACACGAAGTAAATAAACAGATCGGCTATAGTATTATGCCGCCACGGTAAGACCGTATTGGAAAATACTTAAGCAGTAAGTTTCATACGTACATGAAAGAGTACGATATTCTTTCATATGAGGACTCCTCCTAAGACACGTCAGTTAGACGGTGTGTCCGAACTAAAAACCGAATTTTGTTGGACATGATAAGGTTTATCACGAGTCGCTCTGAGCTACTATTTCCTTCAATAGGATATGTATTAACAGTGCAAAACTTATTTAGAATAAGGTTCCATATAAATCTGTTTGACAGATGTCATGTAGGATATGAACAGGGAAGAAACGAGGTTTCTCATTCCTGATAATTTGGGTATGACAGGCATAACGTTTGGATGATACCAAACTAAAAGACCCAAATTGGATAAGTGCCAATATAGGTTATCCTAAGGGAAACCATAAGTATAGTACTTATAAATCTCACATGAGAACAATGTGATTGTTGCTCACCATGCATTTTTCCTGAGAGGAATACCGATATGCAGTGGTCAGTGGGAGGATAGTGATACTCGATGAAAATCGGAGTAATACTGTTCTAGGCACGATGTCCTTAATGGAACACAAACAGTTCATCTATAATGAATCTGTACCATTAATCTTCAAATACACAAGAACTGAGTAGATCGGATAGAGTCAGAAAACAACCTAGGGTATGGGTTTCTGATCTAACCTCATAAAGATGTCAATCTTATGAAGGTATACCAACCGACTACGTTTTGAGAGAATGATACGAGGTATCGACTCCTATTATGGCAAAGTGCCATGAGTCCGAAATGGATTCCATGTATAACAACTATTTGGATACTAGTTGTTGTACCACAAGGCATTGTGCCTATTGGTACATTAACGTCTTCAAGGAAGACATACATGGAAGGCAACATACCAACGTACAAAGCTGGGCTTTTGATGGAAAGGTATCGTTATCAACATTGTGTTAATAACGGTTCAACCTCTTACCTGTTGCCATGGTAAATCCATTTTGAAGATGCTTGTTGATAACTGCGTATTTCATTTATGAAATGTGTCAGTTATAGATCAAAATCGCTTTCCTGAAAAGGAAACCTTTTGGAGGATGTTTACAACATCCTGACGATTTTGTATAACCAACAAATGAGGTTTGCGGGTTATTCGATCAATGTTTGGATTAATGCAAGCATAAGGTTCTTGGAACTGTCGTTTTGAAATAATCATAATGGTTTATGATTTAAATCAAAATGAAATAATTCTTGTGTATATAAAGAGGTTAGTGGGAGAGCGCACTGACAGTTAAATTCCCATATAGCAATTGATGAAAGCTTGGCTTTCAATAGAAATTCTCCGTAGAATTCTAGGGAGTAACAACCTTTATTCGAGGAATAAAGATCTACTGGGATAGATTTCGAGTTTGTTAACACTCTCTGGGAAATTGTACATTTAAAATGTACTTGTATTGGTGTCTCATACGCTTCGAGCATATGGAGTCACGATCAGGTCAATCCAAGTGATAGTTACTGGATTGAAGTTAAGAACATCTGTTAGTATCTCAGAGAACTAAAGATGCTATCTTAAACTATGGAGAAGGAGAACTTGAAGTGACTGGGATCACTGCTGCAAGTTTCCAAACAATTAAATACTACGGTACTATTAAGTTTGAACACTGGGACAGTGAGCTGGAAATATTCCGAGCAAGATAACCGTTGCCGAATAAACAACAAATGCGGATTATTGCTGCAGCTGAGGCAGCAATAGAAGCCAATGGATCGAAAATAAATCTAATTAGATTAGATATAGTTCTGTTAGCAACTGAGCTAGGCGTCAGCATATGCTAATGAATTAAAGGTCTCATCGACGATCCAGATATATACATCTATATCATCTGATTCGTTCGGATCATACATCGTGGCGATGTGATGATCGTATAAATCGCGTCAAACGATTATCAAACAAATCCGCTGACGAAAACCTTTCCTCAGCAATTTGAGCGAACCGTGTATAGTTCGGGGTGGGACACTTGAGTGACTCGCTACGTGCCAAGTGGGAGATTGTTGACAAAATGACCCATAGCGTCACTATTTGCACAGATCATTGTGTTGTTGTAGCAATTAACTATGTGACAAGGAAATTGCACTCTCATCATTTGTGATTAGATCACCAAAGATATATAAATGAAGAGAGGTCCCTATGATTAATTCCTGGATTGAGAATGATATGAGACAGTATCAATCCCCGAAGGTTTAATCATTAAATATCCCTAGCCGGAGTATTATCGAGACTGGACATCGATAATGCGGAATAGGCTAGTATTGCACTTGTGTGCGTTGTGAGGGCACAACGGCATAGTTCTCATATATATAAGTATCGGATACTTATGCAAGTGCGATGGGAGGTCATGTTTCACCGATGGTACGGGAAACAGCTTCGCTCTGGATAGTGTTGGAGTTCAATCAAGTCCCAAAGATCACAAACATGCATAAAAACGAGTTGAATACACAAATGAGTAAGGCGGAATTCATACTCACATTGATGGGTTTTTGATGAAATGAAACAAAGACCAAAAACGCACTGCATGTTGCTGCCGCCCCCTCCATCAAGCTCGGTTTTGAGCCTTCTTGAACTGCAGTGGACTGCCGTGGGGGCTGTTTTGATGCTCCAAATTCGGCCATGCAAGACTCCATTGAAGCTCCAAGCTTCAAGCTTTCCAAGCTCACAAATCGTTTCCCTATCACCTATGTATCACTCATGGTGTGCTAGCACAACTACATCTTCTTTGCTTCTCCTTTTAAATTCGGTCATGACCAAAAATTTGAGAAGAAATCGGCAGTGAGCCGTGAGAGGGAGAGAGAGGAAAAGAGAGGGAAAATGGTTTCACCTTGAAACCGTAAAAATGAGAGAGAGAGTGAAAAGCTTTTTCCTTTTTGACTTATATATTTTCCAAGTAAACAAAATAAAACATATATTACTTTTTAATATAAAAGTCAAAAAGCAAGAAATAAATAATGTTATATTTTATTTCAAGCTTTTAAAAGCTTTTCATACACTCAAATCAACTATTCACATCAAATCCATCCACTTTAATAAAGTGACAACATGTCATATCACATCACTCAAAGTGACAGTGACTTGACGATTGATGTGTCTAGCGATTTGACGCTTGATGTGACTTGCGTGCCGCGCTCGAATTCGAAATGCGAATGCGCTCGCAATCACTCTCGGGCTCGGGTTCGCTAATTCTAAATTAACGAATTTCCGTCGCGTCGTAATTAAGTGATTACGCCTAGCGAATTCACTATTCACGTCGCTAACGAATTAATTCTAAATTAATTCGTTCGCCCGAATTAAAATCTAATTTTAATTCCGCGTCGAAATCCAATTTCGATTAATATATCGAATATATTAATTTATCGATTAATTCCAATTAATCGTTCTCTCTCTTTAATTAAAATTTTATCCCAGATAAAATATCTCCGCAATTAATCCCAGATTAATTTTCTCTCTCATCGAATTAATCCCAGATTAATTCTATCTCTCTCTTCTAATTAATCCCAGATTAATCAAAGTGCGAGTAATACGTCATCGGTGAATCTTCAGGAAGCGACCCATGAGATCTCCGGATATGTTGGCAGTAAATACGATCGTCGGACTGTCCGAACACGTAAGTACCTCGTACTACGTTTATATCGATTTACAAGACAAGGTTGGCTTCTAGCAAAGCGCCATGCCTACCCAATTCTCCAGAAATATTCTTACAGGAATATATAGATCTGTATCAAGCGTAGTATACCGTAGTATTGTGTATATTGGCCCAGTATCGGATAATCACGTGCTAGGGCTGGGGGTGGATAAGTGTCTCCCCCGTCCGAAGCACATATCGGATGTCTGGTAACATAGTCTCTATAATCGGATATACATGACCTGGTCACAATATCCCGATTGGTTGCGCAACACTCAAGAGCACTAGTACCGTATCCTGCGTGACATCATCTCCAATATGACTGAAGTGACACTTCCGTCTTGACATCACACCCAATACTCTACGACTCTCTGATAAACCCAGAAGTGGTGTACAGAACCGGTTAAAGCCCCCTACCACCAAGACCAAAGTTTATCGATTATCGTAAGTATTAGCGATGTAAGTCTCAGGTTAAGACTATACACACCTACCTTGATTTCGGCCTCCCATAGACACATAGTCATAATACCAATGGGATTCCGAGGGGTCTATCCAGAGCGAAGCTGTTTCCCGTACCATCGGTGAAACACGACCTCCTATCGCACTTGCATAAGTATCAAATACTTATATATATAAGAACTATGCCGTTGTGCCCTCACAAACGCGCACAAGTGCAATACTAGCCTATTCCGCATTATCGATGTCCAGTCTCGATAATACTACGGCTAGGGATATTTAATGATTAATCCTTCGTGGACTGATACTGTCTCATATCATCTCAATCCAGGAACTAATCATAGGGACCTCTCTCATTTATATATCTATGGTGATCTAATCACAAATGATGAGAGTGCAATTTCCTTATTACATAGTTAATTTGCTACAACAACACAATGATCTGTGCAAATAGTGACGCTATGGGTCATATTATCCAACAATCTCCCACTTGGCACATAGCCAGTCACTCGAGTGTCTAACACCCGAACTATGTACAATTCGCTCAAATTGCTGAGGAAAGGTTTTCGTCAGCGGATTTGCTTATTATCGTCTGACGCGATTTACACGATCATCACATCGCCACGATGTATGATACGAACGAATCAGATGATATAGAAGTATATATCTGGATCGTCGATGAGACCTTTAATTCTTTAGCCTGTGCTGACGCCTAGCTCAGCTGCTAACAGAACTATATCTAATCTAATTAGATTTATTATCGATCCAAATGGCTTCTATTGCTGCCTCAGCTGTAGCAATAATCCGCAATTATTGTTAATTCGGCAACAGTTATCTTGCTCGGAAGATTTCCAGCTCACTGTCCCAGTGTTCAAATTTTATAGTACCGCAGTATTTACCGGTTTGGAAACTTACAGCAGTGATCCCAGTCACTTCAAGTTCTCCATCTCCATAGTTTAAGACAACATCTTTAGTTCTCTCAGATACTAACAGATGTTCTTTAATCTTCAATCCAGTGACTATCACTTGGATTGACCCGATTGTGACTCCATATGCTCAAAGCATATGAGACACCAATACAAGTACATTTTAAATGTACAATTTCTCAGAGAGTGTTACCAACTCCAAATCTAGCCCAGTAGATCTTTATTCCTTGAATAAAGGTTGTTACTCCCCAGAATTCTACGGAGAATTTCTTATGAAAGCCAAGCTTTCACCGATTGTTTCATGGGAATTTCATTGTCAGTGCCCTCTCCCACTAACCTCCTTATATACACAAGAATTATTTCGTTTTGAGTCAAATCATAAACTATTATGATTATTTCAAAATGTCAGTTCCAAGAACCTCATGCTTGCTTCAATCCAAACATGGATCGAATAACCGGTAAACCTTGTTTGTCGGTTATACAAAATGTCAGGATGTTGAAAGCATCCTCCAAAAAGGTTTCCTTTTCAGGAAAGCGATTTTGATCTCAACTGACACAGACACATTTCATAAATGAAATATGCAGTTATCAACAAGCATCTTCAAAATGGAT
>SKCR01015157.1:0-10112 GCA_019454045.1 Zanthoxylum bungeanum
TGAAACTTCAAACTTGATTTGTAAGCTCAAGAAATTTATTTATAGACTTAAATAGACATTCGAAATTTGAAATCATCGTTTAGATGAGATAATTAAATTATATGAATTAATCAAACGTCAAGGCCCAACAAGCCACAACCGACCCATACCGCCACACAAGCACGCATGAGTCCAAAACTAATGCCTCCCTGTAAATTTTTCCAAATTTTATCTTTTCTTTCCTCATAAAATCAGGTTTTTTAATGATCTAACTTCAATTTTCAACTTTTTTTATTATAGTAAGTGTTTCCTAACATAATAAATTATGCATAATTATCATAACAACAAAATCTAACCAATAAAACCATCATTAACTATACAAATCATGTAATTATTGGTTTGATATTTTTCTTGGGGAAAAAAGGAGAAAATGATTGGTTGTTGTGTTATCAGGGGTAATTTTAGAAGAAATAGTTGTATTTAATCAATAAACACATTTCTAAAAGTATGGGTTAATTTTGAGAATAGAAAAATTAATGAGTCGGTTTTATAAATTTCCCAAAAACAAAAACTTATACACTTATAATCGAATATTTCAAAAATAAAAACAAACATTCATGTAGTTGCATTTAGATTGATAAACAAGTGTTCGCTCATTTGATCAAAATACTCATACTTCATATAATAGGTTTTGGGTTCAATTTATCATCCTAACGTGAATAAATAAAAATTTTATGTAATTATTAATTTTTGATCTGATTCTATTAACATACTGATCATGTTCTCACACGGAATAATATCTTGCCCATTAGAGAGTTGTAGATCAAAGGCTTTAGAGAAATAAATACATAATTCGTTACAATATCTAAAAGTTGTATTGATTCGTTTTTTTTTTTTGGGTATATAAAAAGTTATCGGATTTTAGATCCTAAAATAACATTAGAGTTGTGAACTTGTAAATCCAACCCAATTCAAAATAATTGAGTTTGCAAATTTTAAAAATTATTTTTTAATAAAAAAAATCCAACTCGTGTATGACAAGTTGGGATAGGGGTGACAAAACGAATAAACGATTCGAATTTGTATTAAAATCTAAATGAATCGAATTTGTATCAAATTCTAAACGAATCGAATTTGTATCGAATCCTAAACAAATCGAATCAAAATGTGATGAATTCGCATTCGATTCGTTTATTAAACGAATCCTAATATCATGATTCGTATTCGATTCGTTTATTAAAGGAATCGAAAGCGAATATTCGTTTAGTCATGATATTATTTGATAACATAATTTACCATAATTTATTTACATGAATTCTTCATAAATATATACATATAAAATATGTAATTAATATATTTACTACAAATATCAACAATATTATTTTTTCTAGGGTAATTAGCCATAATTTCTCGAAACTTGGATCAACAAAGGAAAAATACAAACACACACTTCGGTAAACACAAATAAGAGAATAATTTAAATAAAACCAAAATAAAACATAAGAAAAATATATAACGCGTGGGTCGCCTCCCAATAAGCACTTAGTGTTGGGGTTTTGGGCGATGAGGCACAGCAGAATTGCGGGTCCGGGCGAAATCGTATTTTAAATTTTTTTCAAAAATACCGAATAAATTATTCAATATCTAATATGAATAATTTATTCATATTTCACCTAAACTTAAATATTCAATATCAAATATTGATATAAATAATGTTGAAATATAACGAAACTTTTACGAAAACCGTTTTTCCGTAAAATGGCCTAAAACGCGTTTTTGACCGAACCGACTACCTGACACTTATGGAAACTGCTCAGGTCAGCTCCAATAGTTTCGGGGAGTTCATGGGCTGCCCGAACAGTGATGAATTCACTGTTTGGGCAGCCGTCACCCGGTTAGCTCAAAATCAACACACGGTAACGTAGTTTTTCGCCGTTTTCGCTTATTTCAACTCCGAAACACATTCCGGAAATTGTGTCAACTCCCAAAACACATCCATTATATTCATATGACATCAAAATCATCATAAAAATTACATTTTTACAAAATCTGATCAGCAAATCAAAATTTCCATTTTTCATGCTTTAAATCCAATTCTTTCATGATTAATCTAATTAATCAAACACCAATCAAAGTCACCACACATGAAGCACTCAAGAACAATTCTAGGTGCCATAAGAGTGGTCACAACACTCTAGAATAGAAACTCTTCAACAATTGATAAATTTGGAAACTAATTACACTAATTACTTCTAAATCTACTTCACACATGCCAACGAGTTTTCAATCCATCAACCACAACCAAAAGCCCCAAAATTTCAGATTTGAAAGAACCCTAGAATATTTCTAAATCATCAAGAAACAAGAAATCAAATTTCCAAGCTTATGGTCGTGAAGACTTACCTTAAATCTCTTAAATCCTAAACCTTTTCTTGATTATTCCTTCAAATCTTCATGGATTTATCAAACAATTCTCAAACCCTTTTTTTTCTTTGGAGTTTCGGTTATGGCTTCATAAGAAAACCAAAAGAAAAATTTTAACTTTAAATACATGAAGTTGCCGACCTTGGCATAGTGTTTAGGGGCATTTTTGTCATTTTTATCATTTAATCTAATTAAATACTAATTTACTTTATGTAAACCAATCAAATTGATACACACAAAGTATAATTAAGTCATGCCATATATCCCAACAATAATTAGACAAATTCCATACCAATTATGGAAAAATTAGATTAATTAATTATTGAAATATTTAATAATTAAATATTCAAATAATCGATTAATGTAATTTTTATTATATATGTATTTTTATTTATAATAAATAACAAAATACATATATTTATGGCATGCGTCAAAATCTTATTTGACGAATAATTAATTTGTATCTAATCATATTATGTATCAAATACAAATACACAATAATTATTAGCGGAAAAAATCTTTTAATGCATGTGTTATCGTTTAACCAATTAAACGATTCGAATTAACTCATTTAATCTGATGAAGTATTATGAATAATCCGTATTATTCATATCGAGTTGCCCAAGTGCTCAACGAGTACACTTCATATTGTGGTACTCTCTAAGTTTAAGTTTATCCGTCACGAAATCCAATTTCGTGTCCATAATCCACCCACTCATGGATTATGACGACCACGGATAATCTCGCTAAACTATGCAAGCCGAGGTCATTGCATATGTATAATCCTTCCGTCACAGGCTATCCATATTATACCTGGGATATAGATCAGAACGTTAAATTCATTCGGTATAATACAATCGACTTTCAATTTACGATCTCTAAATAACACTCGGAAATAATTTCTGAAGTTATACCACAGTCATGGATTTACTAGATCGTAAACACGTGTTGGATGCCTATGCCATGTACACATGTCTGACGGATCATATCTTGATACGCACATGATATCATGAGCATCAACCCACACCCAACGAACATGATGAGGTCTGATCATGACTAGATCCTTGACGTGACTGCCATCAAAGTGTGGAGGATAGCTCATATATCCACAGTGGTATCTCAAGTCGAATGACCACTATGCTCGCTCAACTCGAGAAGGTTTCTATTGACGTTGGTGTACCATCTATTAGGAAACCTTCAGTGAGTCGTTTGATGTCTTATCAAATAAATACCTATATGTCTATACGAGTCTCACGAGACTCATGGTTCACTAGGATAAACCATCAGACCAAGTCACGATATACGACATGTACTGGTCTCAACAGATTTTACTAAACGACCCGTGTTAGCAAATCTTGACCATGAACTTTATTTAAGGATATACAACTAATAGTGCGCTTCCCAATGTCAATTACAAACTACGTTGTAATTGCACAATATACTGTAAATCCTAGGGTCTTTGTCTAATATACACGTATCACTGAACCATATTCAGTTTCGATCTAATAGTAATCAGATATCTAATCGAAATTAGATCGAATAAGTGTATAAAAGACAAGGGTGTTACCACTAAAATTAGTAATATTATAGAAAATACAGATGGTCGTATTTATGAATCAGTCATAAATACTATCCGGATTGGCACTCCGAGCACTAATCCTAACAATTTCTTCCACTTGCTCTAGTGCCAATCCATGGTATCATATACACATCTTAATGTGTATCGCAAACTCATGGCCATCAAGAGCTCACCAGCACTCAAGAGGTAGGCAACAACAAGTAAGCATGCTTTAACAAATTGAGTCTGTCCAACAAACCCAACCGTTTTCCTTAATCAAAATCATTCATATTTTGTAGAATCCTAATTCTACATCAATATGACTCAGACACTATATCAGTATTGTGTTATTGCTACTAAGTTGTCTATGTATTTAGAGATCAAATCCAAATACTATAAGACAACCGCAAGCACTACACTAATATGGAAACTTCTAATCTATGAGGTCACTATGCAAACTTCATAAGTCAATACTTCATAAGTTGCAACTGATTCCACTAGATTAGTAGAATCAATAGTGACACCCCCACTGCATCTTTTCTGACTTTATACGACATAGACCATATAATGTCATAATTAGGATCAAAACTAATCTAACTTTATGGTTGCTGACTAAATCTCCATGAAACAAGAAACTCGTTCTTAATATCTCAAAGATCACAAAGAACAAGTTTCTAGACCCATCATATGGTCTTCTGCATATCAAAATAACTCGTAACAATTACGATTAAATTGATATCTATAATTGCACATAATATAGTATTCATTAAGCCACCATCATATGATGCATAGATTGACTAGACATTCCAATCAATTTCACTTTCGACAAAGGAATCATCCTTTACAAAAGATGAATATTATATACATAAAAGACACGTTAACTATCAAAAAGTTATACTAGCTGTCATATAGATAATGTTATTGTGTCATTTATTAGATCGTATCTAATATGCGACTAATGAGAGTTTATCACAAGTCTCTTAGTTTTATATCACATATGAAACTTTATATCAAATATAACAGAGACTACTCTCACTACTTTCACGGAGAAAGACTTAAGGATATATAATACTAGAAAGAAATTGTACGCTCCTACTGACCCTACTAACAAATACGTATTCTCTATATTTCGATAAAACCAGACAATTTGACTAATATCAAAATAAGAGAACACGGCTTTCCGAAAAGCTCATTTGAGTGTACAATAAGCTCTATAAACTAGTATAGCAAACTGTAATATTAGCAGAACATAAAATCTAGGGCCATTCTAGAATGAACTCTTCAAATAAGGAAATGACGACGGATCTCTCATTCGAAGAAAACATTCAAGAATGCCATTTTGCATTCTTTAGCCAAAACATAGTTTAATATCGACATTAACCAACAAATATTTAATTGTTCAATCAGTGCAACTAGAGACAAGTTTCCTCAGAATCTATAATAGAATACTGAGTATAACATTTCTCACTGTCATACTATAAAGGTCAAACCTTTGTCAAGCTCACTATGCTTTTACTATCCAAACAATTTGCACAGTTTATGAACTATTCATAACGAAAGCCTAATCAAGTTCAAAATTGATCGTAGTAAGTTATGAACAATCTTAGATCTATGATTCAATGCTAAGTTTCAGAATTGATATCGAATATCGCTCCCATATAAGTTATAGGATAATTTTTCTTCGATAAGAAAACATCAGTATTATTAAGTATCGAATACTTTGTAAATGATTATGACATCCTATTGGACTTATACAGAAGTTATCTAAGGGTCTTTTCATCTTATTAATTATGTAGTTCCATCACAGTTTATCACTCTCTCATTTGACTTCAATAAGTCAAATCATTTCTATAATTGTCAACATCCAATGTCAACCACCGAGTAACAAAATAATTTTATTACTCGGGATCATAGAAAATATATTCTATGAAATAGAGTACAATATTCTATTAAATAGAATAAATGATAACCTTTGACTCGTACCTCCGAGGCACAAGTACTTTCAATTATATAACCATTATACAAAAGAAAGTCTCAAATCTTAAACTTTTCAACATTCGAATTTTCTACTATACATATCATATATGTAATTGTAGAAACGAATGTAATAATAACTAAAATGATGAATTAGTATTACTAGAGCATAACCCCAAGAGTATTGAAAAATAATTTTGTAACACTCAATATCAACGAATCAAATCATATAAGATTCAATTACTCCCATTGACCAATTCCATCACAATAGAATCTCGGAAGTTTAATACTGAGTAAGAATCATATTCATTAAATAACTTTAGAACTAATTACCATAAATTCATTTGTTTGATCATATTAAACATCTTAGGACAATTCAAAGACTCGCGATGAATTTTATAGTTTTCAATACTTCAAATATAATATCTTTGAACCATTCAAAATATTCTATCCGCGTTTCATCAGAAAACATATTGAAAGTTCTCAAACCATTCAAGACGTTCAACATGTTCTCTATTAGAAATACATACTAAGTCATGATAATTCATTAACTAAGTTACAGAATATAGAAAACTATCTAAGGCTATTTCTAATTCATTAAACTACACACATCCAATGTATTAGTTTAATAAATCGGTGGTCCAATGACAATTATTGGTTAAATGAGATTTAATCAAATCTTGAATACAATATTCATTAAATGGATAAGGATATTGATGAGCGGAAAATATATCAATATTACCGCCCCTTTTACTTAATATTTGTTTAGTTCTCTCGGGTTTGATGAACGTTTGATGTGTTTTAGTTTATTTTGCAGATAAAATAATATCGGGTTCTCAATGAAATCATTTAGGACGAAATATGGGTCAAATAAGGGCAATTATTGGACTTGATATTTTAATTTTGGAGATTGGAAACTTGAAAGGGCGTTTTGACGAAGTGCAGTTTTGGAATTTCAGTTTTGCGCATCTGTTGTATTTTGGGCATAACGTTTTACTCATTATCGGATTGAGCTGATTCAAGTTCCAGATTAAAGAAGACTCAAAGATCTACAACTTTGAAAGACAAAATAATTTCGAATTCTGAAGATTTCATGCCTGAATTGATGAACCATCCAGAAGTGTGTAGTGTGTAATTATTAAAGTCACTTTCAATCATTTTCAAAGCAAAAAATAATTAATAAATAAATAATAAAAATTATCAAATCATCACCAAACATGATAAGAGATTAGTGGAGCAATTAATAATGGATTTGGTGGAGCAATTAGTGGAGCAATTAGTGGAGCAATTAATAATTGATTTGGTGGATGATTTGATTGAGGCAAAATTTGCCTATAAATACCAAGCCATTTCATTTGTAAATTCACACTTTCTTCTAAGGAATTCTTAAGAATACTAAGAAGATTGTATCTTTTTGTTTATTTATAGCTTTCAGTAATTAATTTTCGTTTCTCGCACTTTCTTTTCTTTACTTTTCAGTTTTTACTTTCCTCAATTTACTTTTACGCACAGTACTTTTCTTTATTTAATTTTCATTTTTTACTTTTCAGTAATGAGGAGGTAACTCCCCTTTGCTGGGGTAAAAGGTAAAACTTTTATTACTAATATTTAGATTAATCTCCCTTAATTATATATATAAACTAGTTAAAACCTGACTTAACGAGGATACCGTCATATTGGTCGGTTGGTAATTATTTAAATTGGTTTTAACCTGACTAAACTGGATACCCCCTGATTGTCGTTGGTAATTAATTATTAATTTGACTTAATCTGGATACCGCCTATATGGCTGGTTGGTATTATATCATGCAAAGTTAATATATTATATTAAGGGAGATATCTAAAATAGAAGTAATGAAAGTGGATCCTTTTACTCAACATTTTCTTTTATTGTAATTTTACTTTTATTGTAATTTTACTTTATTTACTTTTCAGCAATTTACTTTTCAGCATTTACTTTTCATATTTAATATTTAGTATTTTACTTTATGTCTTTTCTTTTATTTAAGTTTTTACTACCTGTAAATATGTGTCGTAACTAAGCCAGTTATCTGGGGTTGTGATGAAATCCATATCACCGGTTTATAAGGGGTTAAATTATAGTTTGGGTAATATAAAGGTTTATTTATTGAGTCTTAATCCTAATGTTTTTTATTAACTGGCCATTAATAAAATTGAAACTGGTAAATCTAAAATGAACTAGACATATGGATTTTAGGTTTAAGACTTAGACTTAATAGCCCACGATCTTCCTTGAGGATAGATAACCCTTTAATAGATTTCCTTACAGGATAGGAATATACCTGTCGGGCGGGGGTAGCCATAATTGGAACTTAAACTTAATGAATCCAGATAATTTGGTTGACATAGACATATGGTTCAATTGGGTTAAACTGGGTATTTGTGTCTGACCATCCGACAGGGCTTACACATAATTTAGTGTTCCAGGTTAATAAATCAATATTTACCCCTTTAAGATAACCACTTCATCTTTAAATGATATTGGAAGAAATCACAACCCTAGATAGTTTTTAATATTAAATTTTTTAAAATCTACTTTCGAACAATGTTATTTACTTGTTTTTAAATTTAGAATCGTCACCATTTCAAATCAATCAAACAACCTGTTAGGTACTAGTAATCATTTGACCTCATAAAATTAATAGATTAGATATTAAGTCCTCGTGGGATCGATATTTTTATACTACTACTGAACGATACGTGCGCTTGCGTTATACGTGTGTGTTTACGACCCGGTCAAGTTTTTGGCGCCGTTGCCGGGGACTTATTTATCTTTTACTATTAGTTTAGGGGTTAGATACGTTACTTGTATCTAATTTCTTTTTACTTATTGTTTTTGTTTTCTTGTGTTTCAGGTTCTCAGAAACTTCATGAGACGACCAGAAGCTTTGAACTCCGACCGCTTGACCCATAAATTGAAAGAACCATCAGACAGTTGAGAGGGAAAGGCGAGAAGGCCAAGAAGCTTTAGTCAACATGGAACCTGAACCTTTGAACGTTGCACCACCAATTCCCATTCGAGACAGAACCATTCCGGTGGTTGACATACTCATTTCCTGTATTGTACTTCCTCCCTTACCAGCAAATGCGTGTGACATCAAAACATGCATTCAGATGATTCAGCATTCAGTTCAGTTCGGGGGGAATGCAACTGAAGATCCTAATTCCCACATCGGCAACTTCCTGGAAGTTTGCGGCACTTTTAACTACAATAGAGCATCAGAAGAAGTAATGAGACTGCGAGTTTTTCATATTCCCTGAAGGGAGAGCTAAAGCTTGGCTACATTCACTACCAGCAGGTTCTATCACAACTTGGAACACTTTAGCCACCAAATTTCTTGCAAAGTACTTTCCACCAGCCAGAACCGGAAATTGAGGAATGACATCACATCCTTTGTACAACAAGATTCAGAATCCCTCTGCGAAGCTTGGGAAAGGTACAAGATTTACTCCGGAAATGTCCGCACCATGAGATTCCAAAGGGGCTACAAGTTCAGACCTTCACATGGACTTTCTGGGAATAATGAGAACCACAATCGATCTGCTGCTGGAGGAGCCTTGATGGCAAAAGGAGAAGATCAAGCCTGGGACTTAATCGAAGAAATGGCCAACAACAATTCCTTGTGGCCAACAGAAAGGAGCATGATCCAAAGATTGCAGGAATTTATGAAGTTGGAGCAAACACAACAGTGAATACCAGGCTGGATCAGATATGCAAATGTCTGAAACACTTAGCACGCAAGTTGTGAACATCACTAGATCCACAAGTTCACCATATGGAGGAGCACCAGAGTCAAACCAACTTGAAGAAACGGTGAATTATGTCAGCAATTTCAACAGACAATGGAACAATCCATATTCCAACCACCTACAACCCAGGGTGGAGGAATCATCCCAATTTTTCATGGAGCAACAATTCAGGCTAACAGCAGAACTATCCACCTGAATTCCAGCAACAGAACAAAAGCCAGGAGCAAGCAAATGAACCAGAATAACAGAAGTGTTGACCCACTTGAAAAGATAGAAGCAAACACGACTCTCACGCAGCAAGATATGATGCTATGTTTCAATCCAAGCAGCATTAATTCAAAGTCAATTTGCTTCTATTAAAGCACTGGAGAATCAATGGGACAACTGGCAAATGCTCAGTTACAGA
>SKCR01015158.1:0-10153 GCA_019454045.1 Zanthoxylum bungeanum
GTTATCCACTATAAACACCTACACGTCTATTACTAGTCTCCAAGACTTATGGTTCATTGAGAAACCATTGGACATCAATATTCCAGTATACGACATGTACGGTCTCAACGGTTTTACTACACTGACCAAGTAGTGTAAACCTGACCAGGAACTGTCTGAGAATGACACGTCATGATACGACTCAATGTCCGTTGCGACGCTTTTGCAACTGTATCATGACTAATCATTCTAGGGTCATTACGTCTTTACCATATAAAAGATTAGATTATATTATAGAAACTGCATATATTATTACTGATATAACGTTTTACAGAAGTATTTAACAAAAATACAACCGGGAATTGCGCTTTGAGCACCAACCCCTACATGTCCAACAATATATTGACTACCACATGGGGAAAAGTTTAAAGATTATAGAACAAAAGTCCTGAACCAATATTCGACGAACATGGACCTTCAATGCTCCACAACACAAGCCTGATTTATAGAGGAACAAGATTGGACATTCTTATGTGAGCTTTGGTCTAGCAAAAAAAACGAGGTAAATTTTGAATAAACGGAAATTTATAATTGTCTTTGTTTTCGGTACTTACAGTGTTGGTAAATACAGGATAATGTCACGCAAATGCGGAAAATCGAAGTCACTTGCGTTTTAACCACCGTGGAGGTTCGAAGCCATTTATCCAACATCGTGCCGAACATGCTGAGGTAAATATATCCTAACGTAAAATTTAACAGTTAAATATTTTTACCAATCTGGAATAATATTGAATTTATTTTATGTTTATAACAGAGTAGAGTAGCACAGGTGAGGAGCAATCATTTCAGATTTTTTCCGTGTGACGCATTACAATGAGAGGAACAGATGGATAAATGAAGAAGCCGAACGCTGCTATGTAAGTTTCAGTTTTTAAAATAAAATAATTAATTAATATTATATATGTTAATTTTTTTTCTCAAATTATAATATTAACTTATTTTTTGAAACAGAACGAAATGATGGAACTCCAACATCAAACTCAGGAGACAGGGTCCGACCCCCCATACCAGATGAGCAGCTGTCGCAATTGGTTTTCAAGAATCAGACAGCTTACAACGTTGGTCTTGGCACTCGTAAGAAGCCAACGTCATCTGCACGCAATAGTGGTAATTCGGACAATGTCTCTCTTCGAGACGAGTTAGTCACCACCAAAACGAGCTGCAGCAGTCTAAGGAGAAGAAGTACAACAGGTCACGGTGGACCACGAGAAGAAGATGATGGACCACGAGAAGAAGAGATGGAGCAGTTGGAACAGCAACTGCTCGCTTTCTGTCAGATGTTCGAGGCCTCAATGAGTCAGGGTGCATCGGGCTCGAGCGTCCCCCCATCACAGTAGCAATTAATTTTATATTTTGTTTTGTATAAACATTTTGAACAAATAGATTTAATATAATATTTCTTTTTTCTAAAACAAATTTCAATATAATATTTCATCATTTTGTTATTAATTACATTTTTTTTCAACTAAATTAAATATTTTAGCCCAAAAAATATGTAAATTACTAATTTTAAAAAAAATAAAATTTATACTTTTAGCGTCGAATATTTCGATGCTAATAGTATAAAAAATGGCCGCTGTAAGCGTACATATAATTCTTTTTTAATATACTTTAGCGTCGACAAGTTTCGACGCTAAAAGGCACTTGTAGCATCGCAATAGTTCGACGCTAATAGTAACAAAAATGGTCCGCTGTAAGCTTACATATAATACTTTTTTAATATACTTTAGCGTCGACATTTCGACGCTAAAAGTTTGAATTTTTGCGTCGATATATTTCGTCGCCAAATATACAATATAGCGCGTCGAACAATTTACTTTAGCGTCGAAAGAAAGTGGACGCAGAAAACTATTTTTTAGCGTCGCACTTAATTATTCGACGCTAAAAGTGATTTTCGTCGACATTTTATCGTCCATTTTTTGCGTCTAATTTTTTCGACGCTAAATGTATTTTGCGTCGAAATCATTCAACGCTAAAGGGTCTAATTCTTGTAGTGGATGTAATTGAGATGGCTTGTTGAAAATGCATAAAACTTGATATTAATGGTGTTGAAAATAATAATAAAAGGAGTGTTATAAGTCATGGGCGTGGGGCATTTGGCTTAAATGGTGTGGGGGAGATGCTTGACTTGGTGAGGGAGGCTATTAAATGGTGTAGGGTTGGTTTAATAAATGATTTGGAAAATGATACCAAGGTAAAAGGTGAGGTCAAAGGTAAAGTGAATTGGTAGAAGGGTAAATCATATTGAATAGTGCAAGGAGGGTGAAATTTGGTGTCATGGTCGTGGGCCTCAAGGGTGGTGGGCTTGGTGTTTGGTTGGTTTTGGTTTAATGGGCTTTGGATGCGGATTTGGGTGTCTAGGTGGGCTTGGAAGGGTTTGTAGTGATTTTCGGGTTGTAAACACGCTTTGAAACGAACTTTTAGCAAGCAAACTTTCAGCGAACGCAGCGAATTAATTCCAAAATGTATTATCTCTTGACTTAACCTTTCCTTCGACCGCTTTCCGCGAACTCCACGACTAAAAGGCGGTGCCTCCTTATAAGACTCTTCATCGGGTTCGGTATGTAAAAATGCAATGCCTACAGTCGCCCCCACTTTGATGGGATTTGTTCAGTGTGTGCCAATGACAATCCTATCAAAGTTCGTGCAATGCATTTTTAAATACCTGGCTCGCCAGCTGTCACCTGGTTCACCTGCTGTGTTGAGTTGATGTGGGCCTCGACCCTGGGACGCATCCCCAAAACTGATGATAATGGTGGTCCATTCCCGAACCGTCACTGTAAGGTGGTCCATTCCCGAACCGTGTTCCATTTTCGGAGTACCATTCTTGGATTGCTCATTCTCTATTCATTTTCAAAATCGGCTCCATTCTCGGATTGCGTATTCTCGAACTGTGCTCCACTCTCAGTGTGCCATTTTCGAATTGCCATTCTTCATTTATTCTTGAACTTTATTCCATTCTCGGACTTGTCATTCTCGAATTGTGCATTCTCGAACTGTGCTTCATTCTCGGATTTTGCTCTATTCTCAAACTGTTCATTCTTGAACCCTATTCCATTCTTAGATTGCCATTCTATGTTTGTTCATTCTCGAACTTTGCTCCATTCTCGGATTGTCATTCTCAGATTGCCATTCTCGTTCATTCTTGAACTTTGTTCTATTCTCGGATTACCATTCTTGGCTTGTTCATTCTCGAACTCTGATCCATTCTCGGCTTGTTCATTATCGAACTCTGATCCATTCTTGGATTACCATTCTCGGCTTGTTCATTCTCGAACTCTGATCCATTCTCGGATTACCATTCTCGGCTTGTTCATTCTTGAACTCTGATCCATTCTTAGATTACCATTCTCGGCTTGTTCATTCTCTAACTCTGATCCATTCTAGGATTACCATTCTCGGCTTGTTCATTCTCGAACTTTGATCCATTCTTCGATTACCATTCTCAGCTTGTTCATTCTCGAACTCTGATCCAATCTTGATTACCATTCTCGGCTTGTTCATTCTCGAACTTGATTACCATTCTCGGCTTGTTCATCTCGAACTCTGATCGCCATTCTCGGTGAGCTGATGCTGATGTCGGTGTGGGCCTCGCCCCCAGAGTACTAAACCGGCAAGACTGATAATGATAATGTTGTGGGCCTCGCCCCCAGATTGCTGTATCTGGCAAGATTAACTGATACTTCAATGGTTCATTTCAACATATTGTAATACCTCACTTGAGATAATCCTGATAGTCAAACATATTTTCGTCCTCAATAGATGCTTCACGTCAAAACCAGAGAATCTTCAAAGTACTCGATATACTCAACTCTGATGGTCTGAATAAGTGATCTAAACTAGACTCCTAGTGCGTGTGTGCCAAGGCTCTTTCACAGCTTGTTCCTAAGTAAGCCAACTTGATGATTTCGTCTAAGAGAATTAGATCAGTGGGTCTAACCAACCTAGATGTCTTGATCATATTCTGTGATTACTGCAACATACTCGACATGATATGGTCTTCTACTTATCTATTTGAATTTTCTTTTTCTTTTTTTCTTTTCTTTTCTTTTTTCTTTGTTCTTTTCTTTTCTTTTTCTTTTTCTGTTTGACACACCTACCCTTTAAGGTAGCATTTCTCCTAATGGTGGTCCTAATACTCGCCCATGGATAGCTTCACGCTTATCGGTTATAGGCGGTCTATTTTTTTTTTTTTTTTTTCTTTCATTGCAGAGACTTTTCTTTCATTCTTTCTAACCATATCATGTATCGTAGCATAAGCAATCCAGGATAGACATCCAGGCAAACGGTCATTCACCGATCAACTATCTCTTCGACTAGTCATCTTGTCAACCGCTCAGGCTTCTACCGTTGAGATACCTTTATCAAGTGCTTCATGAGTCTAGTTGAGGTCAGTCCATTCAGAATACCGGATAAGAGCGTGTCTCGTACTTCTCGTTTCTAAGGCTTCTCCCTACAGCATACAATATCATCACCGGACATATGCTAAACTATCAAGGATTTCTTTCTTTTTTTCTTCCTTTTTTTTTTCTTTTTTTTTTCTTTCTATTTTTTTTCTTTTTTTCTTTTCATCTCACTCCAAGGAATTATTCCTTTCTGCTGCTAAAAATGTGGGCCTCGCCTCCTGGGATCTATTCCTGAAACTCAAACTCATAAGGGCCTCAACTCTGGGATTCCTCCCCTAAATTGATTCATTCCTGAAACTGTACTGCTGCAAAGGAATTCTTCCTTTTCACCGCAAATACTGTGGGCCTCGCCCCCTGTGATCCATCCCGAAACTCAAATGGGTCTCAACCCTTAGATTCATTCTCAATTCTGATACCAGCGTGGGCCTCGACTCGAGGATTACTACCCGAATCCAATACAGTGCTTTCAAGATTTGTGATTGGCTTACCCTCGTTGATTTCTTCTTCCTTCTTCCAAACCTGTGAATATGAAACAAAAACAAAGCCATGATACAAGATGCAATTTTGTTACGTGTATGCATGAATGAACTTCTTATCTCATTGGGTTAGGTCTTCTACAGGTGACTATCCAGTCTTCTCTCTCTCAGATAAAACACAGCTTCATTCTATCAACATTGATTGGCTCAGTGAACTCATTCTTTTCTAAGTCTAACAGTCTCACTGTTCTATTTCCCAGTTTCTGAATGGCTATCTCATCTTTTCTACTTGCTTCTTCCGAAGATTCTCCATGTTCTAAACATTGCTGAATATCGTAGTACCCAAGGTCAAACATACTCATATTGCACAAGAGATTCAATGAAATGAACGTCTTTATTATCATTCAGGAAAATAGTTCAAACAGGTAGACTAAATCAGTGTCTACATGAAAGAGCAGGATCAAATAAACTATGAGGAACAACTTCATCATTTGCAGCATTGCCTTCTTCCTTGGCCTAGAGTTCTTCGTCATTGTTGTCCCATATCCCTATGAAGGAAGTTGAGTGGTTGAAATCTTGGAGGACGAAGCTTTCGGGTAGGCCGGGGGGGTTAATCATGTAGGTGGGTGGTGGAACAGAGTGGTAGTTTGGCAGAGGGTTTCTATGTGTGTTGGGTTGTTCTTTTTCTGGGTCAGGTATTTGTGGGAATCTATGAGGTCCTGGATATCATGCCTGAGGCGGGTGCAATTGTTGGTCATGGCCATGCCATGTTGCTGGTGGGTGGAGTAACAATAAAGGTTCACGTTTAAGTATGGCGGTGGAGGATTTGGAAGTGGTTTGCCTTCTAAGGGTTTCAAGAGTCCTTGCCCCTTCAACTTTTCAAACACTTTTGACAAAGGCTTTCCCAAGTTAGAGAAATGCCGGTTCCTGATGGCGGCAACCTCGGCAGTAGCGGGTTTGGTCTCAGAGTGTCCTCCAAAAGTTCTTTTATTCTGGCCATAGAACTTCTTATTCTCAGCTTCCTCTTCTTCAATGTCCATGACAGTTTCCCTCAACTGTCGAAAATCTGTGATCATGGAGGTCATCCTTCTCAACTTGCCATAGATGGAGGGCTTGGTACCCTTGATGATCATCTTGATTTGGTCTTTCTCCGAGGGCCGAGTTTGCATTTTTAGAAGCTGGCTTCTCCAGCGATCCACATAGTCTTTGAAGCTCTCCTCCGGCTTCTGCTTGATGTTCTCCAAATCGCGGAGTGACAAATCAATATCCAAGTCTGTAACATACTATTTCAGAAAAGCATCAGCTAGTTCCCTCCAATCTTCCTTAACCTTCTTTTCGAGACTGTGGTACCATACCACGGGAGCCCCCTCGAGTGACATCCCAAACATCTTTTGGGCTTGACGATGTGATAGGCCCACTGAACTCATAATTGAAACATATTGACGGAGATGGACCATCGGATCCCCATTTCCATTGAATTTAGCAATATCCGGCATTTTAAAGTTAGCCGGCAATTGTTCTTCAAAAGTCATTGACTCGTAGTCCAACAGATCTTCATCTTTACCCTTCATCTTGCGGGTAACTGTTTCCACTTGATCCCTAAGTTTTTACAATTCTGCTTGAGACCCAGCTATTTTTCCAGCAGCATACTCAGCCATATCATCATCAAACATTGGAATATCATCATTAACCCTGTTCTGAGGCTCTTCACGCCTCTCATTTTCAGAACTACCCCCAGCACGGGGTACATCCACATTAGATAAGGCAGCAGTCAAAGTCTGGAGCTGTTCAGTCATTTTTGCAATATTGGCTTCCATCTGATCCATTCGGGACCTTTCGTTGACAGATTCACTCATGTTTATCACTGGTCTTTTGATGAGTCTGCCTTCTTCCCTAACCCAATGGGAATATATGATGGCTTTTGAAACACAAGGGTTAGCATGATGCATGTATGGATGATATGTGTGCAATGTATGGAATGAATAAGTTCATAAAAGAATTTACACCAATTGGCCCATTATCATTTCAAAGTATTTAATCACACTATTGCGCAGTGTAAACTTGTCCCAGTTGAAAAGGCCCAACAGGTTTACACTTTAAGATAATATATCTAAACAACTTCAAATGATAAGAGGCCTAAAAACAAAATGGCCCATTGGCATTTTAGAAGCTTTTGGCCTAATTGTCAAAGGACATGAACTTGTCCCTGTTTAAATGGCCCAGGCCCAACAAGTTCACATTTATTGACAAAAAATCCAACCGAATCCAAATGATAATGGTCCAAAACACAAGCATAATCAAATATTTCTAAGGGTCACAAAACTAAGGTTCATGTGTAGATTTCAGGAGTGTAAACAAAGGCTCCGCCGACGAAGGATTGTTCACAAATAGACTCCCCACCCAAGGGTTCAAGCGACCAAGTGAACGCACCTTCATTATACCTTACGGTACGTGCCAACGAGATATTGTGTGTGACTAACTATCGAATGGACTTCCCGTTGTAGATTCCCCAGTGGGAGGGTGGAGCGAGGCTCACTTAAATACCCAAGCCCATTAGGCTCTTATCGCTTGGTGTCAGGAATAATAAACGAGTCCTCCAAACTAGTCTATCACAACAAGATAATTATCTAGGTGTCTCCACAGCTTTTCCTTATAGACAGGTAGTGAGTGAAGGAAGACACCAAACCATCCCCTAGGAATATGATTATCTAGGTGCCTTCACAGCTTTTCCTTATAGAAAGGTAGTGAATGAAGGAAGACACCAAACCATCACCTAGCCCAACAATTCCTTTGATTAAACTCCTTAAACTCACAGTAAACATGGTTAATTAAGACACAAATCCAAACATTACAAGAAAATATTTCGAGGCCGATTCTCTATCCCCAGTGGAGTCGCCAGTGTTAGACATTATGTCCCATAGCGTCACTGTTTGTAAATGATATTGTATTATTGTACAAAATTAACTATGTGATAATGAAATTGCCTTTTGCCGTTTTGTAATATTATTTACTTTGACTTATAAATGGTGTGAAAGTCCATATGATTAGTACCTGGACTGAGAATGATATGAGACAGTATCAGTCCCCAAAGTTTAATCATTAAATATCCCTAGTCGTAGTATTATCGAGACTGGACATCGATAATGTGGAATAGACTAGTATTGCGCTTGTGCACGTTGTGAGGGCACAACGGCATAGTTCTCATATATTTAAGTATTGGATACTTATGCAAGTGCGATAGGAGGTTGGTGTTTTACCGATGGTACGGAAAACAGCTTCGCTCTGGATAGACCCCGCGGAATCCCATTGGTAGTATGTCTACGTGTCTATGGGAGGCCGCATCAGGGTAGGTGTATATGGTCTTAACCTGAGACTTACATCGCTAGTACTTGCGACAATCGGTAAACTTTGGTTTTGGTGGTTGGGGACCTTAACCGGTTCTGTGTACACCTCTTCTGGGATTATCGAGAATCGTAGTGTACTGGATGTGATGTCAAGATGGAAGTATCGCTTCAGACATATGGAGGTGATGATCACGCAGGACACAGAACTAGCACTCTATAAAAGGTTGCAACCGTCGGGACAATATGACCAGATCAGGATTGTCCGATTTAAAGAGACTAGTTGCTTGATGTCCGATATATGTTTCGTACGGGGCAGACACATCTCCAGCCCCAGGCCTAGCATGTGATCATCCGATACTGGATCGATGTACGCAATACTACGGTATACTACGCCTGATACAGATCTTATATTCCTATAAGAATATTTCTGGAGAATTGGGTAGGCATGGCGCTTTGCTAGAAGCCAACCTTGTCTTGTAAATCGGTAAAGACGTAGTACGAGGTACGTACGTGTTCGGATTATCCGACGACCGTATTTACTGCCAAAAATCCGGAGATCTCTTGGGTCGCTTCCTGAAGATTCACCTATGATATTTGATTCGGACTTAATTAATCTTGGATTAATTGCGGAGAAACTTATTTGGATAAAGTGCCTAATTTAGAGAGAGAGAACGATTAATTTGGAATTAATCGATAAAATTATTGTATTCGATATAATAATCGAAATTCGATTTCGACGCGAAATTAAAATTAGATTTTATTCGGGCATACGAGTTAATTTAGAAATAATTCGTTAGCGACGTAAATAATAATTTCGCTAGGAGCGATTATTTATTTAAATCCGATTTAATTAATGTCGCGACGCTAGCTCGGTATTTCGGAAATATCGAACCCGAACGCGTGAGTGGACGTGGCCCACTTTCATTGGGAAACGTGTGGGGCCCACATGACACTTGTCATTATATGCATTATTTAATTGATAAGGCATTGCATGGTGATAGTGTGCATTACACTCAAATGTTTTGCATGGAGTTTGAATGTTTGACACTCTAAGCTATTGCATGGTTTGTGTCACAGATTTATTATTAATTTATAAAATTATGGCATAAATATAAATGATTTTGGTAAAACAAATCAATAACACAAAACTCTTTCTCTCTCAAATTTCTTCACATTGCCGTGAACTCCATGGAAGGACAAAGGAAGATTTGATCTTCTATTCTCCATTTTTGCTAGCACAAGCAAGGGATCAAAAGAGGTGATAGGGAAACCATCAAAGAGCTTGGAATACAAAAGCTTGGAGCTTCAAGTCTCTTCCTCCTCTTGGCCGAATCTTCCAACACTTGGAGCTTCCACCATTTGATCATCTTCTTCATCACATAGCTTTGTAAGTATGATTCCGCCATGCTTCAAGTCTTTTATATATAGTCATTTATAGTATTTCATGAATGCTTAATCTTTCCTTGGGACATATTATAGAAACCAACAATGGTATCATAGAGCCATGGTTAAGCATGAAATACTTTAGGTTAAAATTTGATAAAATTGGTTGAAGCATGTTCTTGTGAAATTTGATGAATAAGTATGCTTGCATGTATATAGAATGATGTTATATGGAATCAATTTTATGAAAAATGCATTGGATGATTTTTCCCCAAATCCATGCCTTGGCCGAATGTGTTGCTACTTGGAGGGGATTGAAATTTTTGTGTTTAAGATCATTGGATGACTTAGAACGTCTACGGGACGTAGATTAGTAATTCAATCGGATTGAAAAACAAATCAACACAAAAAACTCACCTTGGCCGAATGTACAAGGACATGAAAAGGAGTTGATTTTTTGTTAAAATTAATGTTGGACATTTATTTTGAACAATAAATGATTAAT
>SKCR01015159.1:0-10127 GCA_019454045.1 Zanthoxylum bungeanum
ATGAATAAAAATATATATATTAGATATCTTTTTCTCTCTCATGCATGCAGTTCACGTTTTTTCTCTTCTCTCCCCCTTTTTTTCTTCTCTTCTTCTTCACGGTCTCAAGCCGATTCTTCTCTTCTTTTTCTCTCTGGTTTTCGAGAAGATTTGAGAAGCAAATGAGAAGAATGGTGTGCTAGCACACACACTGGGTTATACTTAGGTGATAGGGAAACGAATTCATGTGCTTGGATTTATTTTGGAGCTTGAAGCTTTGAGCTTCATGGTGCTCAACAATGGCCGAATCTTGGAGGATCCAACCAGTCCAAATCGCACAGCCCACTGCAAGATGAAGCTACTACTGCGTGACTTGGAGGAGCCAAAAACGCATCTTGTTCTTCATCCATCAAAACCGAATTCAATGTGAGTTGATTCCGCCACCTCCTTTGATGTGTTCATATGTGTTTTTATGCTTTGTTGTGATCCTTGGGACTTTGATTGAACACTTTCAATATGTCTTTCTTGGAAATTATATTCCCATATAAACAATCGGCGAAAGCTTGGCTTTCGAGAAAACTCTCCGAGAAATTGTATATTGAAAAATGTACGTGACCTGGTGCTCATACGCTTTGAGCATATGGATTCACAAACAGGCCAATCCAATGATAGTCACTAGATTAAAGTTAAGAACATCCATTATATCTTAGAGAACTAAAGATGTTGTCTTAACTATGGAGATGGAGAACTTGAATGACTGGGTTCACTACTGCAAGTTTTCTAAACCGATAAAAACGACTATAAGTCGCAAACGGTACTATACAGTTTGAATAACGGTACAGTGAGCTGGAAATCTTCCCAGCAAGATACTGTTACCGAATAAAAAAAAAATGCGGATATTGCTGCAGCTGAGGCAGCAATAGAAGCCATTGGGTCGATAACTCTAATTAAATTAGATATATTTCTATTAGCAGCTGAGCTAGGCTACAGCGCAGGCTAAAGAATTAATGGTCTCATCAACGATCCAGATACATACTTCGATATTCATCTGATTCGTTCGGATCATACATCATAGCGATGTGATGATCGAATAAATCGCATCAGACGATAATCATGAAAATCCGCTGACGAAAGTCTTTTCTCAGCAGTTTGAGCCAACCGTACATAGTTTAGGTGTAAGACACTCGATTGACTGGCTATAGGCCAAGTGGGAGATTGTTGGACAATTATGACCCATAGCGTCACTATTTGTACAGATCATGGTGTTGTTGTACAAATTAACTATGTGACAAATGAGATTGCTCTCTTATCATTTGTGATTAGATCACCTAGATGTATAAATGATATGAGGTCCCTATGATTTGTTCCTGGATTGAGAATGATATGAGACAGTATCAGTCCACTAAGGATAAATCATTAAATATCCCTAGTCAGAGTATTATCAAGATTGGACATCGATAAATACGTAAAAGACTAGTATTACACTTGTTCGCATTGTGAGGGCACAACGACATAGTTCTCATATATTTGGCTATAGGATGCTCATGCAAGTGTAATAGGAGGTTGTGTTTTACCGATGGTACGGGAAATAGCTTCGCTCTAGATAGACCCCCTCGAATTCCATTGGTAGTATGACTATGTGTCTATGGAAGTCCAAAATCAGGGTAGGTGTATTTGGTCTTAACTTGAGACTTGCACCGCTAATACTTGCGACAATCAATATACTTTGGTTGCGGTCGTCCAGGGCTTTAGCAGGTTCTGTGTATGCCAATGCTGGGTATATTGAGAATCGTAGTGTGTTGGGTGTGATGTCAAGACGGAAGTGTCACTCCAGTCATATGGAGATGATTGTCGCGTAGGATACGGTACTAGTACACTTAAGTACTGCAGTCATCGGGATACAATGACAAGGTTAGGTTTATGCGATTATAGAGACTAGTTACCAGACAACCGACATGTGCTTCGTACGAGACAGACATAATTCCAGCCCCAGGCCTAGCACGTGATCATCCGATACTGGATCGACATACGCAATACTGCGTATACTACGCCTGATATAGATCATTTATTCCTGTAAGGATATTTCTGGAGAATTGTCTTGTAAATCGGTATAAACGTAGTACGAGGTACTTACGTGTTCGGATAGTCCGACGACCGAATTTACTGCCAACATATCCGGGGATCGCATGGGTCACTTCCCAAAGATTCACCGATGACGTATGACTCGCACTCTAAATTAATCTGGGATTAATTAGATAAGAGGGAGAATTAATCTGGGATTAATTGCGGAGATATTTTATCTGGGATAAAATATCATTTAAAGAGAGATAACGATTAATTTGGAATTAATTGATAAATTAATATATTCGATATATTAAATGAAACTGGATTTTGACGCGGAATTAAAATTAGATTTTAATTCGGGCGAACGAATTAATTTAGAATTAATTCGTTAGCGACGTGAATAGTGATTTCACTGGGCGTAATCATTTATTTGCGACGTAACGGAAAATTTGTTAATTTGGAATTAGCGAACCTGAGCCCAGGATTGTTTACGAGCGCATTCACATTTCGAATTCGAGTGCGGCACGCAAGTCAAATCAAGCGTCAAATCATTAGTCGCATGAAGCATCAAATCATTAGTCACTTTGAGTGATGTGACAAGTTGTCACTTGATTTGATTGATTGATGGATTGATGGTGGTAGTTGGCATTAATTGCTTGACTTTTTGGAAAAAGGATTTTTGGTATATGTTTAATTATTTTTTGAAAAACAATAATACATTACACATTTTTCCATTCTCTCTCATTTGGCTCACGAATTTGGAGTCAAATTCTCCTCTCTCTCTCACGGCCATTTGGTCATTTTTCTTCACTGGTTTCTGTCAAAATCTGAGAAGATGGGAAGCTTAGAGTCATGATTTTGTTGCAAAATCAAGAGTGCTAGCACACTACGAAGTCATGCGAAGGTGATAGGGAAGTCCACCCATGAGCCGTGAATCATTTGATGAAGCTTGGAGCTTGGAAGATGACATCAAAGGCTGAAAACAGTGAGCCAACTCACTGCCACTGGCGAGCAATCCATTTTGGTTTCTATTAAGGTCCCAAGATCAATAATAAGCATGAATCAAGTGCGAATACAAATCGAAGAAGTTGCGGAATACTCACATCGATCAGTTGAGCGACGCGGAAGCAACAAAATTTCAGATTCTGCCCTTGAATTGGTTCTGCAGTGAGAAGAAACAACTCACTGGTTTGGCCTCCGTTTGGGTCCTTCGTCAAGTTCCAAGCTTCGTCGAACGATTCCCGGCTCATGGGTGGACTTCCCTATCACCTTTGCATGTCTCGTAAGTGTGGTAGCACTCAAGAATTTTGCCACAAATTTCCAACTCTTGCTTCCCAAACTCACGGTAGTTAGCTGTGTGCAGAGGAGAGAAAAACAGCCCATTGGGCTTGTTTTTGGAGAAGAAAGAAGAATGAATGAGAGTGTTGTGTGTGTTATAATTGTTATTGTGTATCTAATACACCAACCAATATTAAAATCAATTACCAAAATTGAATAAGGTAAATAGATTTTAATTAATTCAACAACTCACATCAACCATCACACTTGAGTGTCAAACACTCAAACATTAACTCACAATCAAGTCACATCAATCAATCAATCAATCAATGGTTACATCACTCAAAGTGACATGATTTGACGCTTGATATGATGCTAGATGTGACTAGTGATTTGACGCTTGATTTGAATGCGTGCCGCACTCGAATTCGAAATGCGAATGCGCTCACAAATAATCTCGGGCTCGGGTTCGCTAATTCCAAATTAACGAATTTTCCGTTGCGTCATAATTAAATGATTACGCCTAGCGAAATCACTATTCATGTCGCTAACGAATAAATTCTAAATTAATTCGTTCACCCGAATTAAAATCTAATTTTAATTTCTTGTCAAAATCCAATTTCGTTTAAAATATCAAATATATTAATTAATCGATTAATTCCAAATTAATCATTATCTCTCTTTAATTATATTTTATCCCAGATAAAATATATCCGTAATTAATCCCAGATTGATTTTCTCTCTCTTCCAATTAATCCCAGATTAATTTAGAGTGCGAGTCATACGTCATCGGTGAATCTTTGGGAAGCGACCCATGAGATCCCGAATATGTTGGCAGTAAATTCGGTCGTCGGACTATCCGAACACGTAAGTACCAAGTACTACGTTTTAACGATTTACAAGACAAGGTTGGCCTCTAGCAAAGCGCCATGCCTACCCAATTCTCCAGAAATATCCTTACAGGAATAAAGGATCTATATCAGGCGTAGTATACGTAGTATTGCGTATGTCGATCCAGTATCGGATGATCACGTGCTAGGCCTGAGGCTGGAATTATGTCTGCCCCGTACGAAGCACATGTCGGATGTCTGGTAACTAGTCTCTATAATCGCATAAACCTGACCTTGTCATTTTATCTATCCCGATGACTGCAGTACTTAAGAGTACTAGTAACCGTATCCTACGCGACAATCATCTCCATATGACTGGAGTGACACTTCCGTCTTGACATCACACCCAACACCTACGATTCTCAATATACCCAGCATAGGCGTACACAGAACCTGTTAAAGACCTGGACGACCGCAACCAAAGTATATTGATTGTCGCAAGTATTAGCGGTGCAAGTCTCAGGTTAAGACCAAATACACCTACCCTGATTTCGGACTTCCATAGACACATAGTCATACTACCAATGGAATTCCGAGGGGGTCTATCTAGAGCGAAGCTGTTTCCCGTACCATCGGTAAAACACAGTCTTCTATTACACTTGCCTGAGCATCCTATACCCAAATATATGAGAACTATGTTGTTGTGCCCTCAGAACGCGCACAAGTGTAATACTAGTCTTTTACACATTTATCGATGTACAATCTCGACAATGCTCTGACTAGGGATATTTAATGATTTTCCTTCATGGACTGATACTGTCTCATATCATTCTCCGTCCAGGAACAAATCATAGGGACCTCTCATCATTTATATATCTAGGTGATCTAATCACAAATGATAAGTGCAATCTCCTTTGTCACATAGTTAATTTTACAAAAACACCATGATCTGTACAAATAGTGACGCTATGGGTCATAATTGTCCAACAATCTCCCACTTGGCCTATAGCCAGTCACTCGAGTGTCTGACACCCGAACAATAATCGATTGGCTCAAACTACTGAGAAATGCTTTCGTCAGCGGATTTTCATAATTATTGTCTGATGCGATTTATTCGATCATCACATTGCCGCGATGTATGATCCGAACAAATCAGATGAATATCGAAGTATGTATCTGGATCGTTGATGAGACCATTAATTCTTTAGCCTGTGCTCAAGCCTAGCTCAGCTGCTAACAGAATTATATCTAATCTAAATAGATTTGTTATTGACCCAGATGGCTTCTATTGCTGCCTCGGCTGCAGCAATAACCCGCATTTGTTGTTTATTCGGTAACAGTATCTTGCTAGGAAGATTTCCAGCTCACTGTTCCGTTATTCAAACTTTGTAGTACCGTTTGCGACTTATAGTCGTTGTATCGGTTTGGGAAACTTGCTACAGTGATCCCAGTCAATTCAAGTTCTCCTTCTCTATAAACTAATACAGCATCATTAGTTCTCTAAGATACTAACGGATGTTCTTAACATCAATCCAGTGACTATCACTTGGATTGGCCTGTTTGTGAATCCATATGCTCAAAGCGTATGAGACACCAGGTCGTGTATATTTTTCAATGGACGGTTTCTCGGAGAGTTTTCTCGAAAGCCAAGCTTTCACCGATAGTTAACATGGGAATATCATTTCCAAGAAATGACATATTATCATTATTTATAGGACAAGGATTGTCAGTGCGCTCTCACTAACCTTCTTATATACACAAGAATCATTTCGTTTTGAGTTAAATCATAAGCCATTATGATTACATCAAAACGATAATTCCAAGAACCTATGATTGCTTCTATCCAAACATGGATCGAATAACCCGCAAACCTTGTTTGCTAGTTTTGGTATACCAAAACCGACAGGATGTTGTAAACATCCTCCTAAAGGTTTCCTTTTCAGGAAAGCGATTTTCCCGTATAGCTGACATATTTCATAAATGAAACATGCAGCATTAGCAAGCATTATCCAAATGGATTTACCGTGGCAACAGGTAAAAGGTTGAATCGTAATCAACACAATATTGATAACGATACCTTTCCGCTAAAAGCCTAGCTTTATACGTTGGTATGTTGCCATCCATGTATGTCTTCCTTGAAGACTTATAGTACCAATAGGCACAATGCCTTGCTGTACATCAACTAGTATCCAAACTTGTTGATATACATGGAATCCATTTCGGACTCATATGGCACTTTGCCATATATGGAGTCGATACCTTGTGTCACTTCCTCATACGTAGTCAGTTGGTATACCTCAAAAGATTAACATCTTTACGAGGTGAGATCAGAAACCCATACCCCAGGTTGTTTTCTGACTCTCTCCGACTTACGCGGTTCTTGTGTATTCGAAGATTAATGGAATAGTTTTCATCCTTGATGAACTATTTTTGTTCCATTAGGATTCGATCCCTGAATAGTGTTCTACTCCGATTTTCATCAAGTTTTACTATCCTCCCACTTACCACTGCATATCGGTATTCCTCTTAGGAAAAATCGCATGGCGAGCAACAATCTAATTGTTCTCTTGTGAGTTGTATAAGCGCAATACTTATGGTATCCCTAGGATAACCTACATTTGGCACTTATCCAATTTGGGTTTTAGTTGGTATCATCCAAACATATGCCAAGCATACCCAAATAATCAGGAATGTGAAACCCGATTTTTTTCCTGTTCATATCTAATATGAAATCTGTCAAACAGATTTTTATGGAACCTTATTCTAAATAAGTCATGCACTGTTTAAAGCTTATCCGTTGAAGGAAATGGTAGCTCAGAGTGACTCATGATTAACCTTATCATGTCCAACAAAATTCGGTTTCTCTCCGTTCGGACACACCGTCAGGATGACGTGTTCCAGGAGGAGTCCTCATTTGAAAGAATACTTTACTCTTTCAAGTATTTGAGAAACTTATTGCTTAAGAATTTTCCATTACGTCTTACCGTGACGGTATAATACTTTAGCCGATCTGTTTGTCTATTTCGTGTCGAAACTTAAAAGTTTCCGATTTGTGTTTCAAAAAACACATAACCATAACGCGATGCCACATCCGTAAAGGTCACGAAATATTCATATCCACCTCTAGCCTAGCTAGACATGGGCCTACTTGCTTCACTATGAACTAGGGCTAGATTGGTGGCATTAACACTTTTACACTTTTACCAGTAAATGTGTTATAGGCACATTGCCCAATAAACTAGATTAATAGACTTTTTTGATTGGAATCAAATTGTCCGAGTACCCACTCTTCAAAGTGCGGATATACGAGTCTTGTTTGATTGTATCCCAGACAACAATGCCACAATAGTTTCTTCTGATCAAATAAGTTTGAGCTGTTTTTTTGTCATGTTATTATCGAGATTTATTTATATTCAAAATATAAATGTTGTTATTCACATCCAATGTGTTTATCTCAATATCATATTTATATAATGAAACACTTTAGTGTTCTAAAATATAAAGGTACACACCCCTAGCGGGTTAAACACTGATACAAAGATAATGTTTCTAGTCAACTAGTTACATTATAACGCTTCCTAAAGCCTGCTCATAGCAGATTCTGAACATCAACATATATTTATATCACACTAAGTATCTAAAATCCAATTTTAATACTAGTAGTGAATATATTTATGACAAACATATTTGAAGTCGAAGCCTTGCTCGTCTTCAATTCCTTCATGTCTGCTTTGTCCAAACGGCAGTCACGCTTCCGCGATCCCATTTGCCACAATTTAGGCAGACATTTTGGGATATGTTCTTTATCTTCCCAGAAGATTATAATGATTTTGCCTTTGCCAGTTTCAACACTCCAGAAGCCTTTGGCCAATCCTTGGCCTTCTAGAATATCGAAGTAAGGTGCGCCTTACGCTACTTGCCTAATTGCAAACTTTGACTTTGTCTCCTTGAGAATAGTCATTAACTCTCCAAGAGTTATCAATTGTAATTTAGTACTTCTAAAATCTAAAGATAGATTTATGAAGATCCTTTAATTTATTTATCATACTTTAAGAATCTAATCCTTAGTTCTGATTCAGAAATTAAGGAGTCTACTGCGACAAGCTAAATGGATTAAGCACTAAAGTTATCATTGCATGATCTTCCAAAGATTACGCTCTACTGTTTGCTTAACTCCGGGCTTAGGCTTAATATTTATTTTAATCAAATAAAATAACTTATTAGTTTCCCGGACCATCCTGAAATTATTCCCAATTTGAAAATTAAACCATTTAAATACATTTTCCCTAGGATTATGTATTAAACGTCATCTTTCAATTATCTTGATTTTAATAGTCCAACTATTTAATCAACAATTAAGGTACTATTTATTATAATGATTACAATAGTCCAACTATTTAATCAACTATAATTTAAAAGATTAAAATCAATTATATTGATTACTATAATCCAATTATAAAATCAACTATAAATGAATAGTTTGAATATAGTCCAACTATTTATTAAAACAACAATTTAAATATTAGTCCAACTAACATTTAATTTATAACGACGAATGATATTTGTATGAGCGCGTATGGCAAGTAATTAACGAATATTGCAAATTTAATTCTTGCCTCCCACTAATTTTCGGCGAGCCTCTAACCCTCTGTCGAGTACTCGGGAAACCGTGTTTCCTAGTGGGTTAGGATCCCGTTAATATCACACATCTTGACTTTGGCCAACAAATTGTATGATAATTAACTAGGTAGATCTTTAAGATCGATTGGATCCAATCCAATTCCTAGATCCGGTAGGGGGACATCCAAGTCCGAAACATATATCTTATATATGCCAACATCCAATGTATTACCTAACCTTTTCCCTCTGAATCAACTAGCCTTGGCTTTGGCACAACAAACATAGTGATCCCAGTTAACCGCGACCCATTGACCATGGAAAGCTTTGTAATCAATGTCGATGGACAAGAAGTGGTCTTGACTTTGGCCAACAAACCACAACATGGACAAGACACTGATATGGAACAAAGCATTCGTGATTCAAACACATCCTCGACAGACAAAGGCCTTGACTTTGGCCAACAAACCAATGCCATCTTAGATCTTGAGTAAGAATCACTCAATGGAAGGAAAAACGATTAATATTATTTGACGATTTTTCGCGTGCAAATTGGCAACCAATTTATTATCTTTGTTAAGGTCTCATCATCATACACCCTTAAACATGCATTCTAAACACATAATAAAGCGCGTATGTATAAATAATAATGATATGCGGATGGATACTTTACACATTGATCCTAGATCAAATCTCTCACTTTCTCTCTCCCGCTAGCACAAGTATTACTTCTACCCGTTACACTATACTTCTAAAGAAACCTCATTTACATTGAGGGGAATAGGTGAGAAGAGAATACAAAGAAATGAGAGGTAATAAGGCTGACACGCAGGTCCAATTTAATAAATCAAATTTATTACAACATTTCTAAATTGTCCCACCCATCTAATATCCATCTGATATACATTATTCATGCATCGCAACCATGTATTCACACAAGCATGTTATCAATCAATCTAATCAAATTAATTAATCTGAAAATTAGTGATCATCCAATGTTCAAACAACGATTTGATTTTTCTAGAGTCAACTCGTTTTGCGAACAAGTACTCAAAGTACGAATTCTAGAATTAAATTAAACTACAAAATTAAATCCAATTCAATTTGTATTTAATATTAATTCACTATTTAATTAATTCAAATTAAATACTACACTTTATTAATGAATTTTTACGACTTAAATTCCAAATTTAATCGTTAAGGGTCTCAAAGCCCGATTAACGTCCAACGTTAATTTAATTAAAGTCCAATGGGCTTTTAATTAATTTCTTAAGGTATGGACTTTTGGTCAACTCGGGTCAAACCGAATAACCAAAATCCAATCCGGGAGTTACCCCATAAGCCTAGAAATCAATCTTG
>SKCR01015160.1:0-10117 GCA_019454045.1 Zanthoxylum bungeanum
GTAATTGCGGTCTCTACCGATAATCTATAATTGATAAACTTAATTAGAATACAATTCGTGACATGGCGTATTATGCTTGTGACATGACATAATGCATTTATGTACGCTGATACAGAACATTTAGGATGACCTCTAATATTTTAGGATGAAATTGAAAGAGGCTGAAACTATTTCTATCACGCGTTGCTGTTGGGTTTTTAGGTTAGTCCCAAGATCGATTTCAAGCAAGAAATATATGTGAATACAACAAAGAAGCATGGCGGAATCATACTTACATTGATCGGTTATGCGATGCGAGGAACAAAAAACTTTTCTCCCCTCAATGGTGTGCTCGGCAGTGGGCTGTTTTTGAGCTCCTCCAAAATCGACTATGGTGGTCCTCCAAGCTCCAAGCTTTGTGTTGTGATTCCAAGCCCACGGGTGGGTTTCCCTATCACCTTCGCAAGACCCCGAATGTGTGCTAGCAGTCGGTAATTTTTGCCATAAAAATCACCTAAGCTTCTCATTGGCTCACGAAAATTTGCAGTGAAAAAAAAGAATAAAATCGGCCTAAGCCGAGAGAGAGAAGAGAGTGAGTGGAGAGAAAATGTGTTGTGTGTTTTGTGTATTAGATTTCCAAAAGCTAATACCAATTTTTGCTTTGAAAAAGTCAAGGCATTTAAGCCTACACCCACCTCCATCACTATTCACATCAAAAGTTACATGTTGTCAATCACTCTAAGTGACTAGACATCACATCAATCAAAGTGACTAATGATTTGACGCTTGATGTGACTTGTGGACCGCACTTGAATTCGAAGTACTAGTGCGCCCGTAAACACTCCCGGGCTCGGGTTCGCTAATTCCAAATTAATGACTTTTTCGTTGCGACGTAATTAGATAATTATGCCTAGCAAAATTACTATTCACGTCGCTAACTAATTAATTCTAAATTAACTGGTTCACCCGAATTAAAATCTAATTTTAATTCCACGTCGAAATCTAATTCCAAATTAATCGTTCTCTCTCTTTAAATAATATTTTATCCCAGATAAATATCTCTGTAATTAATCCTAGATTAATTTTCTCTCTCATCTAATTATTTCCAGATTAATTATGTGCGAGTCATACATCATCGGTGAATTTTCGGGAAGTGACCCATGAGATCCCCGGATATGTTGGCAGTAAATCCGGTCATCGGACTATCCGAACACGTACGTACCTAGTACTACGTTTTTACCGATTTACAAGACATGGTTGGCTTCTAGCAAAGCACCGTGTTTACCCAATTCTCCAGAAATATTATTACTTGAATATGTGATCTATATCAGGCGTAGTATATGTAGTATTGCGTATTACGATCCAGTATCGGATGTCACGTGCTAGGCCTGGGGCTGGAATTGTGTCTGCCCCGCATGAAGCACATATCAGATCTCTGGTAACTAGTCTCTATAATCAGAGAAATATGACCTAGTAATTTTATCCCAATAGCTGCAGCATAAAAGAGCATCAGTTTCGTATCCTACATGATCATCATCTCCACTATTACTGGAGTGATACTTCCGTCTTGCATCACACCCAATACACCCAGAAGAGGCGTACACAAAACCTGTTAAAGCCCTGGACGACCAAAACCAAAGTATATTGATTGTCGCAAGTATTAGCGGTGCAAGTCTCAGGTTAAGACCAAATACACCTACTCTGATTCGGACTTCCATAGACACATAGTCATACTACCAATGGAATTCTGAGGGTTATCCAGAGCGAAGCTGTTTCCGTACCATTGGTAAACACAACCTCCTATTACACTTGCATGAGTATCCTATACCCAAATATATGAGAACTATGCCGTTATGCTCCCACAACGCGCACAAGTGTAATACTAGTCCTTTACGCATTATCGATGTCCAATCTCGATAATACTCTTACTTGGGATATTTAATGATTAAACCTTCGTGGATTGATACTGTCTCATATCATCTCAATCCGGAACTAATCATATGGACCTTCTATCCTTTATACATCTTGGTAATCTAATTACAAATAATAAAAAGACAATTTCCTTTGTCTTATAGTTAATTTGGACAACAACACCATGATCTGTACAAATAATGATGCTATGGGTCATAATTGTCCAAGAATCTCCCACTTGGCCGATAGCCAATCACTCAAGTCTCCTACACCCGAACTATGTATGGATCGCTCAAACTTCTGCTGAGAAAATGCTTTAGTTAACGGATTTGCAAGGTTATCATCTGATGCGATTTATTCGATCATCACATCGCCACAATGTATGATCCGAACGAATCAGATGAATAATTGAAGTATATATCTGGATCGTTGATGAGACCATTAATTCTTTAGCCTGTGTTGTAGCCTAGCTCAGCTGCTAACAGAACTACTCCTAATCTGATTAGGATTATTATCGATCCAAAAGGCTTCTATTGCTGCCTCAGCTGCAGCAATAATCCAATTTTGTTGTTTATTCGGCAACAGTATCTTGCTTGGAAGTTTTCCAGCTCACTGTTCCGTTATTCAAACTTTATAGTACCATTGTTATGACTTATAGTCGTTATTATCGGTTAGGAAACTTGCAGCAGTGAACCCAGTCACTTCAAGTTCTCATTCTCCATAGTATAAGACAACATCCTTAGTTTATCTAAGATACTTAAGGATGTTCTTAATATCAATCCAGTGACTATCATTTGGATTGGCCTGATTGTGACTCCATATGCTCAAAGCGTATGAGACACCAGGTCACGTACATTTTTCAATGTATGAGTTCTCGGAGAGTGCGAACAACTTTAAATCTATCCCAGTAGATCTTTATTCCTAGAATAAAGGTTGTTTCTCCCGAGAATTCTACGGAGAATTTTCATGAAAGCCAAGCTTTCACCGATTGTATTATGGGAATATCATTTCCAAGAAATGACATGTCATCATTATTTAGGACATTCATTGTCAGTGCGCTCCCACTAACCTCCTTATATACATAAGAATCATTTTCGTTTTGAATTAAATCATACACCATTATGATTACATCAAAACGATAATTCCAAGAACACAATGCTTGCTACAATCCTTCCATGGATCGAATTAAGTTGCAAACCTTGTTTGCTTGTTTTGGTACGACAAAACCGTCATGATGTTGTAAACATCCTCCAAAAGGTTTCCATTAAGGAAATCGATTTTGACGTTCTTGCTGCCATATTTCATAAATGAAACATGCAGCATCAACAAGCATTATCCAAATGGATTTAACCATGGCAACAAGTAAAAGGTTTCATCGTAATCGACACAATGTTGATAACGATACCATTTCGCTACAAGCCCAACTTAGTACGTTGGTATGTTGCCTTCCATGTATGTCTTCCTTGAAGACTTTTATAGTGCCAATAGGCACAATGCCTTCCGGTACAACAACTAGTATCCAAACTTGGTTGGTTTACATGGAATCCATTTCCTATAGGGAGTCGATACCTTGTATCACTTCCTCATACGTAGTCAGTTCGTATTCCTCAATAAGATTGACATCTTTATGAGGTGAGATCAGAAACCCATACCTCCCAGGTTGTTTTTTGACTCTCTCCGACTTACGTGGTTCTTGTGTATTCGAAGATTATTGGTATAGTTTCATCCCTGATGAACTATTTATGTTCCATTAAGGAATCGGTGCCTGGAATAGTATTACTCCGATTTTGATCCAGTTTTAACTTTCCTCTCACTTACCACTGCATATTAGTATTCTTATTAGGAAAACCGCATGGAGCAACAATTACATTGTTATATTGTGTGTTGTATAAGTACTATACTTTGGTTTCCCTAGGATAACCCATAATTAGGCACTAATCTAATTTAGGTTTTAGTTTGGTATCATCCAAACATATGCCTAGCATTCCCAAATCTTCAGGAATGAGAAAACCCAGTTTCTTTCCTGTTCATATCTAATATGAAGTCTGTCAAACAGATTATTATGGAACCTTATTCAAAATAAGTTTTGCACTGTTAATGCGTATCCCTTGAAGGAAATGGTAGCTTAGAGCGACTCATAATTAACTTTATCATGTCCAATAAAATTTGTTTTCTCTCATTGGACACAACCGTCAAACTGACGTGTTCCGGGAGGAGTCCTCATTGAAAGAATACTATACTCTTTCAAGTATATGAGAAAATTATTGCTTAAGTATTTTCATTATGGTCTAACCGTGATGGTTTAACACGTTAGCCGATCTGTTTGTCTACTTCGTGTCAAAACTCTTTGAATTCATCAAAAGTGTTTGATCCGTGTTTCACAAGAAACACATAACCATAACGCGATGCCACATCCGTAAAGGTCATGAACATTCATATCCACCTCTAGCCTAGCTAGACATGGGCCCACTTACATCACTATGAACGAGGGCTAACAGATCGGTGGCTCTTACACTTTTACCAAGTAAAAGTATTTTAGGCATTTTGCCCAATAAACTAGATTCGTAGATATTATTTGAATAGAATCAAATCCGTCCTAGTATCCACTCTTCAAAAGTGTGGATATACGAGTCTTGTTAAATTGTGTCCCAGACAACAATGCCTCGCATAAGTCTCAACTGATTAAATCAGTTTGAGCTATTTGTTTGTCATGTTATACGTTTGAGATTCATTTATATTCAAAATATAAATACTGTTATTCACATCTAATGTGTTTATCTCAATATCATCTTTATAAAATGAAACACTTTAGTGTTCTAGAATATAAAGGTATATCTGTAACGGATTATAGTCTGATATAGAGATAATGTTTCTAGTCAAACTAGTTACATTATAGCAGTTTCCTAATTTAAGTACATACCCGAAGGGTAGTTCCTAAACTTAGGTTTCTACGGTGAAAACAGTGACTCTTGTCCCGTTTTCAATTCGCAGATCAATCTCAACTGAAGTCAGTGTCCTGCTAATCAGCAGATACTGCTTACCATTACATATTTATGTACCACACTTAGTATCTAAAATCCATTTTTAATACTAGTAGCGAACATGTTAATGACAAACATATTTGAAGTCGGAGCCTTGCCTGTCTTCAATTCCTTCATGTCTGCTTTGTCCATACGGCAGTCACGCTTCCAGTGACTCTGTTTGCCACAATGTAGGCAGACATTTTGGGATATGTCCTATGTCTTCCCAGAAGATTATAATGATTTTGCCTTTGCCCATTTTCCACCACCCCAAAGCCTTCGGCCAAGCCTTGCCATCTAAAATGTTGAAATAAGATGCGCCTTGCGCTTCTTGCCTTATTGCAAACTTTGGCTTTGACTCCTTTAGCATAGCCAATAACTCTCCAAGAGTTTACTATTGCAATTTAGTACTTCTAAGATCTAAAGATAGATCTATGAAGATCCTTCAATTTCAATATCATACTATAAGGATCTAATCCTTAGTTCTGACTCAGAAATTAAGGAGTCTTTGCGGCAAGCATAACAGATTAAGCACTAAAGTTATCATCACATGAATATTCCAAATATCATGTTCTACTATTTGCTAAACTCCGGGCTTAGGCTCGAGATGTCACTCTATCAAATAAAGTAACTTTTCAGTCTCCAGGACTATCCTGAGATTTTATTCCCAAATTGAAAATTAAACCATTTAAATACATTTTCACCCAGGATTATGTTTTAAACATTAATCTTTCAATTATCTTGATTGCTATAGTCCAACTATTCAATCAACGATTTCAGGTACTATTTAATAAAATGATTACTATAGTCCAACTATATAATCAACTATAATTTAAATTAGTTAAATTCAATTATATTGATTACTATAATCCAATTATAAAATCAACTATTAATTGAAATTAGTTAATTCAAATATATTGATTACTATAATCCAATTATATAATCAACTATAAATGAAATAGTTTGAATACAGTCCAACTATTTAATTAAAACAACGATTAATTATTAGTCCAACTAATATATTAATGTAATGACGAAAAATTTGAAATAAGCGCGTATTGGCAAGTAACTAAACGAATATTGAAAATTTAATACTTGTCAACCACTATTTTTTGGCGAGCCTCTAACCCTCTATGGAGTACTCGGGAAACCTTGTTTCCTAGTGGGCTAGGATCCCGTTAAATAACACACAATCTTGACTTTGGCCAACAAATTGTATGATAATTAACTAGGTAGATCTCTAAGATCAATTGGATCTCATCCAATTCCTAAATCCAGTAGGTGGACATCCAAGTCCGAAACATATATCTTATATATGCCAATATATCGAATATATTTCCTAACCTTTTTCCTCTGAATCAACTAAGCCTTGGCTTTGGCACAACAAACTTTGTGATCCCATTTAAGTGGAACCCATTGACTTTGGAAAGCTTCGTAATCGATGTCGATGGACAAGAAGTGATCTTGACTTTGGCCAACAAATCACAACTTGGATAAGACATTGATATGGAACAAAGATTTCATGATTCAAACACATCCGCGACGGACAAAGGTCTTGATTTTGGCCAACAAACCAGTGTCAGTCTTGGATCTTGAGTAAGAATCACTCAATGGAAGGAAAAACGCATAATATGTAGTGAGGGTTTTTCGCGTAATTGGCAACCAATTAATTATCTTTGTTAAGGTCTCATCATCATACACCCTTAAACATGCATTCTAAACACATAATAAGGCGCGTAAGTAAATAAAATAATAATGATATGCAGATGGATATTTAAACACATTGTTCCTAGAACAAATCTCTCCATTTCCTCTCTCCCGCTAGCACAAGTATTACTTCTACCCGATTACATAACACTTCTAAAGAAACCTCATTTACATTGAGGGGAATATGTGAGAAGAGAAATACACAGAGTCAAGAGGTAATAGGCTGGACACGCAGGTCTAATTTAATAAATTCTAAATTTATTACAACAATTTCCAAAATTACCCCACCCAACTAATATCCATCTGATATACATTATTCATACATCGCATCCATGTTTTCACACAAAACATGTTATCAATCAATATAATCCAATTAATTAATCTAAAATTAATGACCATCCAATGTTCAAATAACGATTTGATTTTGCGCTAGTCCAACTCGTTTTGTGAATAAGTACTCAAAGTACGAATTCTTGAATTATATTAAACTACAACATTAAATCCAATTTAATTTGTATTTAATACTAATTCATTATTTAATTTCAAATTAAATATTACACTTTATAATGTTCCTTTACGACTTAGATTCTAAATCTAATCGTTACGGGTCTCAAAGCCCGATTAACATCCAATGTTAATTTAATTAAAGTCCAATTGGCTTTTAATTGATTTCTTAAGGCATGGACTTTTGGTCAATATGGGTTAAACCCAAATACTAAAGGCCATTTAAGGAAACACCTTTATTTGCCAAGAAACCCATTTAGGCCCAATTAAAATTAAAGGTCCATTAAGTCATAATTGGACTTTATGGATATGGTTTTGGGCCCAATTGGATCCAACCAATTTAGCCTAAACCAAACTTGGCCCAACCAAGCCCATTAAGCCCAATTACAACTTTACAAGCCCAATTCCAAATTTGGCCCAATTAATTAAATTACCAAAATTCCAAATTTCATAATTTAATTAACCAAAGTGCATGTCATAATTAATTACTCAAATTAATATTTCCAAAACATTAATTTACTCAATTAATTATGCTCATTATCATCAAAACATGTCCAACCCATTTGAATCAAAAAATCACATCATTTTACATACTTATAGTCACGGTAATGGTAGGGATTTCTTTCTCCGATTCCGTTTTAATCCAATTAAATCCACAATCAACATTACCCAAATGATTTCAACTCATCCAATGATCAAAATCAAAAAAATCACCATGAATTTAGGGCAAGCTCACATTCGGCCAAGCCTTGTGATTTGGGGAAAAATTATCCAATTCGATTTTTATCAAATTGACAATGCATAACACCATGCTATCATAATTTAAGCATACTCAAACAATCAATTTCACTCAAACATGCTCAAATGAATTTTGCCCAAATTTTACCCTAATCAAATTTCATGCTCAAAATGGCTCAAGATACCATTGTTCGGTTTTTAGGTTAGTCCCAAGATCGATTTCAAGTAAGAAATATTTGTGAATACAACAAAGAAGCATGGCAGAATCAAACTTACATTGATCGGTTATGCGATGCGAGGAACAAAAAACTTTTCTCCCCTCCATGGTGTGCTCGGCAGTGGGCTGTTTTTTAGCTCCTCCAAAATCGGCCATGGTGGTCCTCTAAGCTCTAAGCTTTGTGTTGTGATTCCATGCCCACAGGTGGCTTTCCCTATCACATTCGCAAGACCCCGAATGTGTGCTAGCACTCGGTAATTTTTGCCATAAAAATAACCTAAGCTTCTCCTTGGCTCAAGGCAATTTGCAGTGAAAAAAAAAGAAGAAAATTGGCCTAAGCCGAGAGAGAGAATAGAGTAAGTGGAGAGAAAATGTGTTGTGTGTTTTGTGTATAAGATTTCCAAAAGCTAATACCAATTTTTGCTTTCAAAAAGTCAAGGCATTTAAGCCTACAACCACCTCCATCACTATTCACATCAAAAGTGACATGTTGTCAATCACTCAAAGTGACTAGACATCACATCAATCAAAGTGACTAATGATTTGATGCTTGATGTGACTTGTGGGCCGCACTTGAATTCGAAATGCGAGTACGCCCGCAAACACTCTCGGGCTCGGGTTCGCTAATTCTGAATTAACTAATTTTCCATTGCGACGTAATTAAATAATTATGCCTAGCAAAATTACTATTCATATTGCTAACGAATTAATTCTAAATTAACTCGTTCGCCCGAATTAAAATCTAATTTTAATTCCACGTCGAAATCCAATTTCGTATAATATATTGAATATATTATTTTATCGATTAATTCCAAATTAATCGTTCTCTCTCTTTAAATAATATTTTATCCCAGATAAAATATCTCCGTAATTAATCCTAGATTAATTTTCTCTCTTATTTAATTAATCCCAGATTAATTATGTGCGAGTTATACTTCATCGGTGAATCTTCGGGAAGCGACCCATGAGATCCCCGGATATGTTGGCAGTAAATCCGGTCATCGGACTATCTGAACACGTACGTACCTAGTACTACGTTTTTACCGATTTACAAGACATGGTTGGCTTCTAGCAAAGCACCGTGTCTACCCAATTCTCCAGAAATATTCTTACTTGAATATGTGATCTATATCAGGCGTAGTATATGTAGTATTGCGTATTACGATCCAGTATCGGATGTCACGTGCTAGGCCTGTGGCAGGAATTGTGTATGCCCCGTACGAAGCACATATCGGATCTCTGGTAACTAGTCTCTATAATCAGAGAAATATGACCTAGTAATTTTATCCCAATAGCTGCAGCATAAAAGAGCATCAGTTCCGTATCCTACATGATCATCATCTCCACTATTACTGGAGTGATACTTCCGTCTTGCATCACACCCAATACACCCAGAAGAGGCGTACACAAAACCTGTTAAAGCCCTGGACGACCAAAACCAAAGTATATTGATTGTCGCAAGTATTAGCGGTGCAAGTCTCAGGTTAAGACCAAATACACCTACTCTGATTCGGACTTCCATAGACATATAGTCATACTACCAATGGAATTCCGAGGGGTTTATCCAGAGCGAAGCTGTTTCCGTACCATCGGTCAACACAACCTCCTATTACACTTTCATGAGTATCCTATACCCAAATATATGAGAACTATGCCGTTATGCTCCCACAACGAGCACAAGTGTAATACTAGTCTTTTACCCATTATCGATGTCCAATCTCGATAATACTCTGACTAGGGATATTTAATGATTAAACCTTCATGGATTGATATTGTCTCATATCATCTCAATCCGGAACTAATCATAAGGACCTTCTATCATTTACACATCTTGGTAATCTAATTACAAATGATAAAAGGGAATTTCCTTTGTCACATGGTTAATTTGTACAACAACACCATGATCTGTACAAATAGTGATGCTATGGGTCATAATTGTCCAACAGTTGCGATGCCAGGTCTTGCGCGCCCTTACGCCTATACAAGCAGACCAGGTCGGAGAGCATTTCATGTTTCATGTCATGATGCTAGGGATTGAGCG
>SKCR01015161.1:0-10101 GCA_019454045.1 Zanthoxylum bungeanum
ATCATCCATCAAACAGCATACAGACAAAGGTCACTGCATGAGGTGAATGGTAGCAGAGTGCGCTTAACAAAGAAGACGAGGTAAGACCTTAAATTATTTTTATACAGTATGGAATTATTTTACATTTTATGAACATATGATTTGAGGAAAATTCAGGAAACCTAATTCAAAAATGATAATTGTTTGTATGCAAATCAACATATTTGGAATTTTATGTGTAAAATTAAGACTAGATTTAAATATTTTATATGCAAAAGTAAAAAATGGCTTAGTTTATATTTTTTAAAAAGTGGTCCCGTCCACTCTAATAAACCTCCCGTCAAGCATGGTATCAGAGCCTCGTTTACGTGAAAATACTGTTCACACTATACATAATACTGTACATAGACGTCATATAGTAGATGATGAAGGTATAGTACCAGGATTTGTAGACCCTATAGGAAATAGAGTCAGATTATCTCGAAATCAGGTAAATCAATTAATAGCTAGTCAGCGTTCTAATCAAGAACCAAGTATTCTAGATGAAATACAATCAGATTAAGATGAAAAGAAACTTTTACCAGTTTTTAAAGAGTTTAGAGGATCTTGAAGTAAAAGATATTGAAGATTTAAATAATTTAAATAAAAAAACTTAAAGTTTTTAAAATAAAATAAACTATAAACCTGAAAATATAGAAAACCCATTTCTTCATGGGAAAATGAGTATTTTGATTTTACAAAACTCATTTACGAAATAAAACAAGGGGATGCATATTTCCGTTTACAAGATAAACATAGTATTTATCCAAGGTTTACTTGTGTTCACGATTGTTCACCAATTTTTGTAAAAAAATTGGCAGAATATGGATTTCTGGATAGACTTTATCCATCTAAAAATTTAAAAGAAATTTCTAATCTCCCTAAAGATTTTCAAAATGCAGTCAAAGATTTTGCTGATAATGAAAATATATATTTAAGGTTTTATTCAATCAGTCCCGAATTTGAAAGTCAAACAATTTATGAAGCTTTTCATTTAGTAACCATGGGGTATGTAACAGAAGTCTCTCTAAGAGCATCAGATATAGACTACAAAGTGCCATTCTTCAATAAACGATGGATGCACTATCGAAGAGCACTTGGAATCAAGGTTATTGGAACTCTGTTCAAAGAATTTTATGAAAAGGGTTATCAGACCTATGAACAAGGGCAAGGATGGATGATTATCATGCCATATGAAGAAGGTAGAAGGTGCAAACAACTCGAAGAAAACATAATTCAGATAAACACAGACAGATGGCCCAGTTGCCCAGAAACAGTGCTTGAAGCATGTCGATTGTTAAAGCATCAACATCAACACCAGCTAGTGGAGAGAAAAAAATTAAAAAGAACAGCTCATAAAGCATTGAAAAATGTAAAAAGAAGAAAAGACTGAGTGACAAGGGTGGTGGAACACCATGAAGAAAAGCATCGACGCGTGTAAAGTAAAGATTCTTATAAAAACTGTCGGCACCACAGAAAAAAGCCACGTAGAAAGCAGAATGTCGGCACCATAAAAAGTTAACAAGTGTCCACAATGAACAGGAGATTTAAAGCCTATAAAAGAAAGTGCTAAGGATGAAGGAGGGAGTTCGAGTTCGAAAGTTTTTGAGTTTCTTACAATCTTTGAGAGCATGTTAAGAATTATGTTTTAGAAGATCTAATGGAGTACTGAACTTCCTGTTAATCTTATGTTTATAAATATGTAAAATATTTGCATATAAATAAAAATAGTTTTTGCTTTACTCTATTTCTGAAATTAAGAGTAGTTCTAAAACCAAACACAAATAGCATACAGTGAGTCGCTTTGCTGAATCAGGATAATATGTCGCTGAGGCGTTGAGGCCGTTAGACATCATCCATCAAACAGCATACAGACAAAGGTCACTGCAGGAGGTGAATGGTAGCAGAGTGCGCTTAACAAAGAAGACGAGGTAAAACCTTAAATTATTTTTATACAGTATGGAATTATTTTACAATTTTATGAACATATGATTTGAGGAAAATTCAGGAAACCTAATTTCAAAAATGATAATTGTTTGTATGCAAATCAACATATTTGGAATTTTATGTGTAAAATTAAGACTAGATTTAAATATTTTATATGCAAAAGTAAAAAATGGCTTAGTTTATATTTTTGAAAAAGTGGTCCCGTCCACTCTAATAAACCCCCCGTCAAGCATGTTGTTTGTTTGCAAATCAACATATTTGGAATTTTATGTGTAAAATTAAGACTAGATTTAAATATTTTATATGCAAAAGTAAAAAATGGCTTAGTTTATATTTTTGAAAAAGTGGTCCCGTCCACTCTAATAAAAACCCCCCGTCAAGCATGGTATCAGAGCCTCGTTTACGTGAAAATATTGTTCACACTATACATAATACTGTACATAGACGTCATATAGTAGATGATGAAGGTCTTACCTCGTTTACAATCTTTGAGAGCATGTTAAAAATTATGTTTTAAAAGATCTAAGGGAGTACTGAACTTCCTGTTAATCTTATGTTTATAAATATGTAAAATATTTGCATATAAATAAAAATAGTTTTTGCTTTACTCTATTTCTGAAATTAAGAGTAGTTCTAAAACCAAACACCAATAGCATACAGTGAGTCGCTTTGCTGAATCAGGATAATATGTCGCTGAGGCGTTGAGGCCGTTAGACATCATCCATCAAACAGCATACAGACAAAGGTCACTGCTGGAGGTGAATGGTAGCAGAGTGCGCTTAACAAAGAAGACGAGGTAAGACCTTAAATTATTTTTATACAGTATGAAATTATTTTACAATTTTATGGACATATGATTTGAGGAAAATTCAGGAAACATAATTTCAAAAATGATAATTGTTTGTATGCAAATCAACATATTTGGAATTTTATGTGTAAAATTAAGACTAGATTTAAATATTTTATATGCAAAAGTAAAAAATGGCTTAGTTTATATTTTTGAAAAAGTGGTCCCGTCCACTCTAATAAATCCCCCGTCAAGCATGGTATCAGAGCCTCGTTTACGTGAAAATACTGTTCACACTATACATAATACTGTACATAGACGTCATATAGTAGATGATGATGGTCTTACCTCGTTTACAATCTTTGAGAGCATGTTAAAAATTATGTTTTAGAAGATCTAAGGGAGTACTGAACTTCCTGTTAATCTTATGTTTATAAATATGTAAAATATTTGCATATAAATAAAAATAGGTTTTGCTTTACTATATTTCTGAAATTAAGAGTAGTTCTAAAACCAAACACCAATAGCATACAGTGAGTCGCTTTGCTGAATCAGGATAATATGTCGCTGATGCGTTGAGGCCGTTAGACATCATCCATCAAACCCATACAGACAAAGGTCACTGCAGGAGGTGAATGGTAGCAGAGTGCGCTTAACAAAGAAGACGAGGTAAGACCTTAAATTATTTTTATACAGTATGGAATTATTTTACAATTTTATGAACATATGATTTGAGGAAAATTCAGGAAACCTAATTTCAAAAATGATAATTGTTTGTATGCAAATCAACATATTTGGAATTTTATGTGTAAAATTAAGACTAGATTTAATATATTTTATATGCAAAAGTAAAAAATGGCTTAGTTTATATTTTTGAAAAAGTGGTCCCGTCCACTCTAATAAACCCCCCGTCAAGCATGGTATCAGAGCCTCGTTTACGTGAAAATACTGTTCACACTATACATAATACTGTACATAGACGTCATATAGTAGATGATGAAGGTATAGTACCATGATTTGTAGACCCTATAGGAAATATAGTTAGATTATCTCGAAATCAGGTAAATCAATTAATAGCTAGTCAGCGTTCTAATCAAGAACCAAATATTCTAGATGAAATACAATCAGATTAAGATGAAAAGAAACCTTTACCAGTTTTTAAAGAGTTTAGAGGATCTTGAAGTAAAAGATATTGAAGATTTAAATAATTTAAATAAAAAACTTAAAGTTTTTAAAAATAAAATAAACTCTAGACCTGAAAATATAGAAAATAGATTAAAAATTATTATGATTGAAAGTATATAAAAAGCAAATGAACAAGAAAGAGTCATATTCACAGTCTCTAGTAAAACAAAGGGTAAAAAATGAGTAATCAAGATAAAATCAATAATTTCATCAGAGCATTACATGAACTCTCAATTGATGATAGTGGAGATTTGCTCTGATACCATGCTTGACGGGGGGTTTATTAGAGTGGACGGGACCACTTTTTCAAAAATATAAACTAAGCCATTTTTTACTTTTGCATATAAAATATTTAAATCTAGTCTTAATTTTACACATAAAATTCCAAATATGTTGATTTGCATACAAACATCATGCTTGACGGGGGGGGGTTTATTAGAGTGGACTGGACCACTTTTTCAAAAATATAATCTAAGCCATTTTTTACTTTTGCATATAAAATATTTAAATCTAGTCTTAATTTTACACATAAAATTCCAAATATGTTGATTTGCATATTTAATTAATTAATCTCACACTAACATATTAAACACTATTATTATTATTATTATTATTATTATTATTATTTATTAATTATTAATTTTTTATGTATTAAATTACTCAATGTTAAATTATTCTTTTATTAAAATATTAAATATTATTTTATTATTAATTATTGATAATAGTTTTTATTTATTATTTATTATTTAAGTATTAAATCCCTATAATTTGGAAAATACCTCAAAATATCACTGCAATAAAATTGATTTTTAACGTCGCCAAAGGTTAATGCTAAAAGAGAAAAATATCGACGCTAAAAATTTTGACGTCGAGACATGACGACATAGAAAATGACGCTAAATTATGGTCGCGAAAATATTTTAGCATCGACAACATAAATGTCGACGTTAAAAGTTGACATTTAGCGTCCCCAATTCCGCGACGCTAAATATATTAAAATTTATTTAAAAATCTTTAATAATTATATTTAGCGTCGAATAAACTTAGACGACACTAATAAGCAAACTATAGGGATTTGATAGGTATTTACCCTAATCTGGTCATTAACTCATTAAGTTAATGTATCATCATTAGAAAGTTAGTGTGTATATATAGACTTTCTAATTAGATATCCACATTTCAGTAAGTTAAGAAGCAAACTAAAAAATAAAAATAATATAAAATTCAATGAAGTATTATTTTTCTTTTAATGCATTAAAATCTGTATTTTTCCTTTTCTTTGCTTATTAACTTAATTAAATGAGGGACTTTCGTTTAAAGTGACTATATATAACATTTCAATAAGGGATCCTTTAACTTAAAAGTTAAAGATGAAACTTAAAGACAAAAAGTTAATACAAATTCCAATATGTTAAAAGATAAAAAAAAAAAAACATTATGCATTGAAATATGTATTTTTTGTATCTTAATTTAGTCATTCACTTAATAAGTTAAGGATCCCTAATTAATAAATATAGATATACATATATATAAAATTTCATTACAAAGAAAAAGAAAATTTGAATGTCTATGTCGCATATATAAGATTAATTTCACTTGATTGATTACCATTGATTAGGCATGTAGAGGATGAAAACAATACTCGTAGGGTTCATTACAAAGAAACGATAATTGGAATGTCCATGTCGTATATATAGAGATTAATTTTTTATTTTTGGTGCGTTTACGTATTCATAATCGGAATGAGATAGAATCAGAATGAGCTGGAATGAGAATGGTAAATCGGAATCGGAATCAGAATAAGTTATTACTTAGACTATAGAATCAGAATCAGAATGGAGTAGTATTACCATTGATGCGTTTACTTTGTCTATTAATTGTAATGAAATTGTAACAAGTTACAAAAAATATCATTAGTTATAATATATATATTAATTTATTACTTATTTATATTAATAATTATTAATTTTCATGTATTAAATTATTACTAGATGTTAATTTATTCTTTTATTAAATTATATTTAATTAAAATATTAAATATCAATACCCTCTTGGATCCAAATCTGTGTGGATATGGAATTTCGCTACTTGGGTCTATAATTTTTTTTACAGACCCAAGTACTTTCGGATCCAGATCGTTGCGAAAAATATCAAAATATAATTTCCTTTCCGAAAAATGATTCATGAAAATATTTTATTAATGCAAATCATTTTACTGAAAAAAACAAAAGAACCCTTAATTTTCTTTTTCTTTTTATTTTTATTTAATTCAGCTTATTAAATAGTCAAAACATCTCTATTATATCAATAAAAATCCAACATTATTAAATATTGAGTGGATAACGATACAATTTGTAAGCGCCATTATACTCGATAAAGAATTTTGATGATGTAACGCTAGCAACTTCGATGTACATTCGCAATTACAACATAATATAAAAAGACTTCGAAGGAAAAAGAATGCAAAGACAAAACACAATCAAGAAACGGTGATATAAGATCTTATAGCTTAGAACTCTAAATGTAAGTGAGTTGATATTCAAGTATTTATAAGCTCATATGATCCATGCATGCTCATATAAGTCTTAGGGTCAAGTACATAAATATTTTTTAACAACATTAATGAGTTTTATGTAATGAAACCGGCATACCGGTCTTTGATACCGGCATATTAGTGTCTCAGACCTCATTTGTATGCTCTCTAGAACCAGTCTCATTCATACCGGCCTTCATATTGGTCTTCACGTCTGATTGCATAGCATCTAAAATCATGTAGTTTTCATACCGGCCTTAATATTGGTATACTTGAAGAAAAACAAGGCTCTGGAACCGGTATGAACCATACCGGTGTCCATACCGGTGAACTTATTTATTTTGCACTCTCTAGAACCGACATGAACCATATTGGTGTCTATATCGATGAACCTGTGTGTTTTGCATACTTTATGGAACCGGCATGACGCATATCGGTACCCATACCGATAGGTGTGGCGCATTCAATGCTCAAAGGAAGAAGAAAGGAAGAAGAAGGGAAGAAGAAGGAAGATGAAGCAAAGTTGAGCTTGGTATCCTTGAAAGATAAGGGAATTCACAAGGAAAAGAGGTAAGATCAACTTGACCCAAATTGGATATTGTGAGATTTTGATAAATTGAGCATATGTTGACATTAATGGCATGTTAAGGGTTATGTATTGGTAATGGTTATGAATAAAAGTTGATTTTAGGGTTAAGTGTTCAATTGGTGGAAATTATAAAGGATAAATGAAGAAATGTGAACAAAGAGATTTAGAGTATTTGAAAATGATAAGATGATATTATAGAATGGTTATTGAGGTTATTGCTTGTGTGAGATGTTTGGGGGATGTGTTGGCTATAATTGAGTATGAGAGGTTGAAGAGAAGGCATGGATTTTGGCCTCGCGTCGCGACGCAAAACGCTCCGCATCGCGACGCGATCTGGGAATTTTCCCAGAAACGCCTCTGGTACGTTACGCGTTGCGATGCGTAAAGGTCATCGCGTCGCGACGCGAAAGATAAAAGTTTGGGTGAGCCTCTGGACAGTGCGCGTCGCGACGCGCCCTGACCTGCGTCGCGACACGAACATCAAAATTGCCCTAATCAGTTTTAAACCATTCCAGTTTCACCCGAACGCGTTAGGGGTTACCCTATAAGTCATGTATCAACTCGAACGTACATATTACATCGTATTAAGAGTACAATACCCTCAGAGTGATAATGCCTACTAGAATAAGCAGATTTTAGCTTATTTCCGAAGTACGTCTCCTAAACCATTTCTAACCTAGTTTATTCGCTGTAGAATCATCGCATGAATCGGAGTTTTCTCAGCAAGAGAGTAATACCACCCAGACTTCCTAACCGTGAGTGGACATTTTATCTTTTACTGAATTTTCATTTCGTATTTTTCTTATCAGACTTATTTTCACGCTTTTAGGGCGTTAGATGATTTTACTACTGTTATCACATGACAGTTTATGCTTTAAGTTATGATTGAGATAAAAATGTTTTCAAAGTATGATTTTATGTTTTCGGGGCATGGGGAAAAACTTGTTGGGATGTATGCCCTAGAGCTACATGTGATGTAAACGGCTTCATGTGTTTAGAAATAAAATGATGCATTATTCATTTATCTAATTGTTTGTTCAATATCGCATATTGTATATCTTCATAAATACTGTAGATTACTTATGTACCTTCAGACTTGGTGTATGAACGTCATGCACCAGAGGATTTAAGACTGAAGTTAGTAATCTTAATAGTCCATAGAGAGCAAACAAAACGGGTACTTTGTTTGTGGTTTATCTATAGCTGCGGTCCATTCTATATTTGGATGACGATCTTAATCCGGATCGTCCATGTAGAGACATGAGAATGGAGGCACCTTATATGATGTGATCATATAGGACTGGGCCTAGATAGAAATGACATTCTTATAATATCCGTTAAACAAAGAAAGTCATTTCGATCTACTTGATGGTCATATATGGATTGATCTTAATCCTGAGTATACTACGAACTCCTGCATAAAGGGTTGTGCCTTTGATTTACAAAGGTGAGGTTGGTGTAGCAATCCCAACCAATAACTACGTACTTTGGGGGCATAGTCTGTTATGTAGCTGGGAACGTTTTACATAGACATGGAATTCACTCATTCTTGCGAGAAGTAGATGGATATCTCTCTTAAGGGTTGATTCGGTACTTGAACGATTTAGAGCGCTCAAGTCTTTCTATTACGAATAGAAAGATTAAATTCATAACAGTTATGAATGAATCGTTCGTTAGAGAATCAATGGTACTTAAGATAAAATAATTAGAGGGGTATAACGGACATTATGACCCGGCTCTAATTACGAGATATTCGTGAAGGATCAATTCGTATGCAATGACTATATCGTGGACACCGACTTTGTTCGGCCTTATATTTCATCTACGGCGACGAGAGTGCAACTTCAGGTTTTAGTGGAATAACCCGGAGTTAATAATTCGTAATATTTAATTAAGAGCTTAATTAATATTTCGAGATTATTGGAGCTCAGAACTGTAGGTCCACTTGGTCCCGTGCTAGCTCGATTTACTATAGCGGAGCTAATATAAATTGGATGGTCCAATTATATACTCACAAAAGGAATAAATATTATTATATGATTAATAATAATTATATCACACATGAGACTTATATTAAAAGTTAATATAAAGTATTAATAATTATATATATAATTATTAATTAGAACATTAAATTATATATGATATAATTAATAAGGCTAAGGATTATTACCAAGGTAGGATTCCTTATTGGATAAGGAAAGGATAGGATTTGTGTGTTTTGGAACAAAATCAAATCCTAATTGTCCCCTACCTTGGCCGAATTTTGGAGTCATATTAGGGATAGGATTTGTTTGTTTTGGAAACAAAATCAAATCCAAATTAAATCCCCATTGGCCGAAAATTTGGAGTCCTAAAGGGAGTATGATTTTGTTTATTTTGGAAGCAAAATAAAACAAGGATTCCTAATCCCCCCTTGGCCGAATTTCAAGAGCAATGGAGACTAGTGGTTGATTTGTTTAATGAAACGAATTAACCATAAGTATAAAAGAAAAATTATGATTTAATTTTTTAATCGAAGAAATCAAAAAACCTAGCCTCCATCTCCTTCTCCAAGCTCTCAAGAGTTGAGAATTCTTTTGTGTGTGTGTGATTATTCTCTAAAACCGTTTAGAGATTAATTGTGAGTGTAGCCCACACTACCCTTCGTTAGTGTCGAGACATAGTTCGGAAGACCTCGTGAAGTTGAAAAACATCCCCAAATACTTAACACAAGTCACGGCAACCAGCCCTGGAATCTCCTGCAATTTGCGCAGATACAAGTTCTCAGGGAGCTCCGTTTTGTTTGGTTTTCATTCGGGATTTTGGGAAACACTTTAGGATAATTTTAGGGCTGTGTTAGGATTGATTTTTGGAGAAAAATCAGATCTGAAATTGAGCAGTGAGTGGCGCAAATCAGACCTGAAACTGGGTGCAGTTCGCGCCCATAAACTGTCCAAAACAGTCCGTTATTTCACTGCAGTTCAAGGGCTGTTCGGGACTGTTTCGGGCTATTCTGGAGCTGAGATTTTGTCCAAAACATCAGTGAATCCACTGGTGTGGTTC
>SKCR01015162.1:0-10110 GCA_019454045.1 Zanthoxylum bungeanum
GCCTATTACCTCTTGACTCTTTGTATTTCTTCCACCTATTCCACTCAATGTAAATGAGGTTTCTTTAGAAGTGTTATGTAATTGGGTAGAAGTAAGATTTGTGCTAGCGGGAGAGAGGAAATTAAGAGATTTGTTCTAGGAACAAGTGTTTTAAATATCCATCCGCATATCATTATTAATTATTTACGAGCCTTATTATGTTTTTAAAAATGCATCTTTAAGGGTGTATGATGAGCTTTAACAAAGATAATTAATTGGTTGCCAATTACGCGAAAAAAACCCTCAACATATATTAAGCGTTTTTCCTTCCATTGAATGATTCATTCTCAAGATCCAAGATTGGCACTGGTTTGTTGGCCAAAGTTAAGGCCTTTGTCCATCGTGGATGTGTTGAATCATGAAGGCTTTGTTCCATATCCCATGTCTTGTCCAAGTTGTGATTGTTGGCCAAAGTCAAGATCACTCTTGTCCATCGACATCGATTACGAAGCTTTCCAAAGTCAATGAGTCCCGCTTAACTGGAATCATTAAGTTTGTTATGCCAAAGCCAAGGCTTAATTGATTCAGATGAAAAAGGATAGGCAATATATTGGATATATTGGCATGTATTAGATATATATTTCGGACTTGGATGTCCACCTACTGGATCTAGGAATTGGATGAGATCCAATTGATCTTAGAGATCTACCTAGTTAAATATCATACAGCTTGTTGGCCAAAATCAAGGTTGTGTGTTATTTAACGGGATCCTAGCCCACTAGGAAACCAGGTTTCCCGAGTACTCAACAGAGGGTTAGAGGCTCGCCGAAAAATAGTGGGAGGCAAGTATTAAATTTGCAATTCGTTTAGATACTTGCCAATACATGCTCATTTCAATTTTTCGTCAAATAATTAAATATATTAGTTGGACTAATATTTAATCGTTGTTTTAATTAAACAGTTGGACTGTATTCAAACTGCTTCAAATTATAGTTGATTATATAATTAGATTATAGTAATCAATATATTTGAATTTAACCAATCAAATTATAGTTGATTATATAGTTAGACTATAGTAATCATTATAATCATTAGTACCTGAAATCGTTGATTGGATAGTTGGACTATAGCAATCAAGATAACTGAAAGATTAGCGTTTTAAAACATAAACCTGGGTTAAAAATGTCATTAAACGGCTTTAATTTTCAGAATGGGAATAAAACCTCAGGATAGTCCTGGGAACTGAGAAGTTATTCTATTTGATAGAGAAACCTTTTGGGCCTAAGCTCGTGAGTTGAGCAGATAGTAGAGCATGAGTTTGGATAACTCATGGTGATGATAACTTAGTGCTCAATCCTTTATGCTTACCGCAATAACACTTTAATTCCGTCATCAAAATTAAGGATTAGATCCTTGTACCTTGATGATGAAATTAAAGATCTCTATAGATCTATTGTAAGATCTTAGAAGTATAAATTACAAAAAAAGCTCTTTAGCTCGTGTATGTCAGAGGGTACATCTGTCGAGCACTAGGTGTCACAGATGATTGCTGACATCGATCAGCTAGGTTAGCTAGGTATTACCTACGTGGCCGAGACTACTAAAGATTTGATCTTATAGTCTCTACCCGAAAGCTGGGGCGGATTCATTGTGAACCAAGAGTAAACTCTTGGAGAGTTGATGGTTATGCTCTAGGAGGCAAAGCCAAAGCTTCTAAAAGGGGCAAAGGCAAAATCATCACGGTCTTCTAGGAAGACAAAGGACATATCCCAAGATGTCTACCTAAACTATGGCAAACGGGGTCACTGGATGTGTGACTACCGTATGGACAAGGCATACATAAAGGAAGTGAAAGCGGGGCAAGGCTCCGGCTTAAGTATATTTGTCATAAACATTTCAGTATTAGTTTCAAAATTGGATTTTTGATACTAGATATGGTACATAAGATATGTACTGATGTGCAGAATCTGCTGATTAGCAGGATAGTGACTTCAGTTGAGATTTACCTGCGAGTCGGAAACGGGACGAGAGTCGCTGTTTTAACCGTAGAATCCTAAGTTTAGGAACTACCTTTCTGGTGTGTACTTAAATTAGAAAACTGTTACAATGTAACTATTTTGACTAGAAACGTTATCTCTATATCAGAGTATAACTCGTTGCGGGTATACCTTTATATTCTAGAACACTAAAGTGTTTTATTTTATAAAGATGATATTGAGATAAACACATTAGATGTGAATAACAGTATTTATATTTTGAATATAATTGAATCTCAAGTGCCACACTTTTGAAGAGTGGGTACTAGGACAGATTTGATTCTATTCAAATGATGTCTATGAATCTAGTTTATTAGGCAAAGTTCCTAAAACACCATTCACTTGGTAAAAGTACAAGTGCCACCGATCTGTTAGCCCTCGTTCATAGGGACGTTAGTGGGCCCATATCTAGCTAGGCTAGAGGTGGATATGAATACTTCGTAACCTTTACGGATGTGGCATCATGTTATAGTTATGTGTTTCTTTTGAAACACGAATCAAAAACTTTTGATAAATTCAAAGAGTTTCGACACAAAGTAGACAAACAGATCGGCTAAAGTATTAAACTGTCACGGCTAGACCGTGATGAAAATACTTAAGCAATAACTTTCTCAATTACCTGAAAGAGTATAGTATTCTTTCACAATGGACTCCTCTCGAAACACCTCAATTGAGCGGTGTGTCTGAAAGGAGAAACCGAACATTGTTGGACATAATAAGGTTAATTATGAGTCATTCTGAGCTACCATTTTCCTTCTAGGGATACGCATTAAATGGTGCAAAACTTATTTTGAATAAGGTTCCATAAAAAAAATCTGTTTGACAGACTTCATATTAGATATGAACAGGAAAGAAACCGGGTTTTCTCATTCCTGAAGATTTGGGTATGCTGGGCATATGTTTGGATGATACCAAACTAGAACCAAAATCAGATAAGTGCCTAAATTGTAGGTTTACCTAGGGTAACCAAAGTATAGTACTTATACAACTCACAAGAGAATAATTTAATTGCTATATGCAGTGGTAAGTTAGAGGAAAGTAAATCTCGATGAAAATTAGAGTAATACTGTTCTAGGCACTGATTCCTTAAAGGAACACAAACAGTTCATCAAGGATGAAACTGTACCACAATCTTCAAATACACAAGAACCGCGTAAGTCGGAGAGAGTCAGAAAACAACCTGGGAAGTATAGGTTTCTGATCTCACCTCGTAAAGATGCCAATCTTATTGAGGAACACGAACCGACTACGTATGAGGAAGTGATACAAGGTATCGACTCCATATTATGCCAAAGTTCCATGATGTTCAAAATGGATTCCATGTATACCAACCAAGTTTGGACACTAGTTGATGTTCCGGAAGGCATTGTGCCTATTGGTACTATATTAGTCTTCAAGGAAGACATACATTGATGGCAACATACCAACGTACAAAGCTAGGCTTATAGTGAAAAGGTATCGTTATCAACATTGTGTCGATTACAACGAAACCTTTTAATCGTTGCCATAGTTAAATCTATTTGGATAATGCTTGCTAATGCTACATGTTTCATTTATGAAATATGGCAGCTGAACGTCAAAATCGTTTTCCTTAAACGAAAACCTTTTGGAGGATGTTTAAAAAATTCTGACGGTTTTGTCGCACCAAAACAAGCAAACAAGGTTTGCAGGTTATTCGATCCATTTATGGATTGAAGCAAGCATTGCGTTCTTGGAACCAGCGTTTTGATGTAATCATAATGGTATATGATTTAATTCAAAACGAAAATGATTCTTGTGTATATAAAGAGGTTAGTGGGAGCGCACTGACAGTGATTGTCCTACATAATGTGTGGGACAGTTATGACCCATAGCATCACTATTTGTACAGATCATGGTGTTGTTGTACAAATTAACTATGTGACAAAGGAAATTACTCTTTTATCATTTATAATTAGATTACCAAGATGTATAAATGATATAAGGTCCATATGATTAGTTTTGGATTGATAAGATATGAGACAGTATCAATCCATGAATGTTTAATCACTAAATATCCCTAGTCGTAGTATTAACGGGATTGGACATCGATAATGCGGAATAGAATAGTATTACACTTGTGCGCGTTGTGAGAGCATAACTGCATAGTTCTCATATATTTAGGTATATGATACTCATGCAAGTGTAATAGGAGGTTGTGTTTATCGATGGTACGGGAAACAGCTTCGCTCTGGATAGACCCCTCGAAATTCCATTGGTAGTATGACTATGTGTCTGTGGAAGTCCGAATCAGGGTAGGTGTATTTGGTCTTAACTTGAGACTTGCACCGCTAATACTTGCGACAATCAATATACTTGGTTTTGTCATCCAGGGCTTTAACAGGTTCTGTGTACGCCTCTTCTGGGTATATTGAGAATCGTAGTGTATTGGGTGTGATGTCGAGATGGAAGTATCACTCCAGTCATAGTGGAGAAGATGATCATGTAGGATACGAAACTGGTTCTCTTATGTACTACAGTCATCGGGATAATATGACTAGGTCATGATTATCCGATTATAGAGACTAGTTACCAGAGATCCGATATGTGTTTCGTACGGGGCTGACATATTTCCAGCCCCAGGCCTTGCACGTGACATCCGATACTGGATCGAAATACGCAATACTATGTATACTACGCCTGATATAGATCCTATATTCCAGTAAGAATATTTATGGAGAATTGGGTAGGCATGATGCTTTGCTAGAAGCCAACCATCTCTTGTAAATCGGTAAAAACGTAGTACTAGGTACGTCAAGTTCAGATAGTCCGACTACCGTATTTATGCCAACATATCTGGGGATCTCATTGTTGGAATTCTCTATGGTCCCAAGGATCAATTATCAAGCAAGAAAATACATGTGACTACATTCAAAGGAGGTGCGGAATACTCACAATGATCAGTTGAGTCGATGCGGTGATGAACAAAAACGTTCTACCCTCTCCTCCAAGGCTCGACAGTGACAAATTTGCAGCTCCGAAATTCGGCCATGGATGTCATTTGAAGCTCCAAGCTTTTTGATAAACTTCCATGCTCATGAAGTGAGTTCCCTATCACCTTTGTATAGCTCCTATTGTGTGCTAGCACCTTTGAGTTTGCCACAAAATCATCAATTTCTTCTCCAAGACTCACGGTTTTACAAAACCAATGAAGAGAGAATTTGCCTCTAAGGCCGATAGAGAAGAAGAAGTTATGAGAGAGAGATGTGTGTTGGTTTTTGGCTCCAAAAACCGTGTACCATAGAGAGAGAATGGAAGTTGTGTATATGCTTTTTAATTTCCAAAATTAATTAAACATATACCAAATTTGATTTTCAAAAGTCAAACAAGTACAAGCTTTAAAAGCTCCCAACAACTCCCATCAATCAATCAATCAAATGTCATATCACTCAAAGTGACATGTGATTTGACGCTTGATGTGACTTGCGATTTGACGTTTGAAATCCAATTTCGTATAATATATCAAATATATTATTTTAACCGATTAATTCCAAATTAATCGTTTCTCTCTTTTAATGATATTTTATCCCAGATAAAATATCTCCGCAATTAATCCCAGATTAATATTCTCTCTCATCTAATTAATCCCAAATTAATTAAATTGCGAGTCATACATCATCGATGAATCTTCAAGAAGCGACCCATGAGATCCTCGGATATGTTGACAGTAAATCGGGTTGTCGGAACAATCCGAACACGTAAGTACCAAGTACTACGTTTTACCGATTTACAAGACAAGGTTGGCTTCTAGCGAAGCGACATACCTACCCAATTCTCCATAAACATGCTTACAGGAATAAGCGATCTATATCAGGCGTAGTATACGTAGTATTGTGTATGTCAATCCAGTATCGGATGATCACGTGCTAGGCCTGGAGCTGGAATTGTGTCTTCCCCATACGAAGCACATGTCAGATCTCTGGTAACTAGTCTCTATAATCGGATATACATGACCTTGTCATAATATCCCGATAGCTGCAGCATATAAGAGAACCAGTTCCGTATCCTACGTGACCATCATCTCCATATGACTGAGTGATACTTCCGTCTTGACATCACACCCAACACACTACGTTCTTGATATACTAGAAGAGGCGTACACAGAAACCACCGGTTAAAGCCCTGGACGACCAAAACCAAATATATTGATTGTCTTAAGTATTAGCGGTGGCAAGTCTCATGTTAAGACCAAATACACCTACCCTGATTTGGACTTCCATAGACACATAGTCATACTACCATGGGATTCCGAGGGGGTCTATCCAGAGCGAAGCTGTTTCCCGTACCATCGATAAAACACAACCTCCTATTACATTTGCATGAGTATCCTATACCCAAATATATGAGAACTATGTCGTTGTGCCCTCACAATGCGCACAAGTGTAATACTAGTCTTTTACACATTTATCGATGTCCAATCTCGATAATACTCTGACTAGGATATTAATGATTTATCCTTCGTGGACTGATACTGTCTCATATCATCTCAATCCAGGAAAAAATCATAGGGACCTCCTATCATTGATACATCTTGGTGATCTAATCACAAATGATAAGAGTGCAATCTCCTTTGTCACATAGTTAATTTTTGTACAACAACACATGATCTGTACAAAAAGTGACGCTATGGGTCATAATTGTCCAACAATCTCCCACTTGGCCTATAGCCAGTCACTCGAGTGTCTTACACTCGAACTATGTACGGTTGGCTCAAATTGCTAAGGAAAGGTTTCGTCAGCGGATTTGCATTATTATCATCTGATGCTATTTATTCGATCATCACATCGCCACGATGTATAATCCGAACGAATCAGATGAATATCGAAGTATGTACCTGGATCGTTGATGAGACCATTAATTATTTAGCATGTGCTGACGCCTAGCTTAGCTGCTAACAGAATTATATCTAATCTAATTAGATTTGTTATCGACCCAAATGGCTTCTATTGCCGCCTCAACTGCAGTAATAATCCCCATTTGTTGTTTATTCGGTTTTAGTTTGGTATCATCCAAACATATGCCTAACATCCCAAATAATCAGGATTGAGAAACCTAGTTTTTTTCCTGTTCATATCTAATATGAGATCTGTCAAACAGATTTTATGGAACTTTATTCAAAATGAGTTCTGCACTGTTTATGCGTATCCGTTGAAGGAAATGGTAGCTCAGAGCGACTCATGATTAACCTTATCATGTCTAACAAAATTCGGTTACTCAGTTCGGACACACCGTCAAAATGACGTGTTCCGGAAGGAGTCATCTTTGAAAGAATACTATACTCTTTCAAGTATTTGAGAAACTTATTGCTTAAGTATTTTCCATTACGGTCTTACCGTGACAGTTTAATACTTTAGCCGATCTGTTTGTCTATTTCGCGTCGAAACTATAAAAGTTTCCGATTTGTGTTCCTAAGGAAACACATAACCATAACGAGATGCCACATCTGTAAAGGTCACAGAATATTCATATCCACCTCTAGCCTAGCTAGACATGGGCCCACTTGCTTCACTGAAACTAGGGCTTACAGATCGGTGGCACTTACACTTTTACCAAGTAAATAGTGTTTTAGGCACTTTGCCCAATAAACTAGATTCGTAGACTTTATTTGAATGGAATCAAATTAGTCCTAGTACCCACTCTTCGAAAGTGTGGATATACGATTCTTGTTTAATTGTGTCCCAGACAACAATGCCACATTTAAGTTTCTTCTTCTAATCAAATCAGTTTGAGCTATTTCTTTGTCATGTAATATGTTTGAGATTTATTTATATTCAAAATATAAATGCTGTTATTCACATCTAATGTGTTTATCTCAATATCATCTTTATAAAATAAACATTTTAGTGTTCTAGAATATAAAGGTATACCCGCAACGGGTTAAAACCCCCGATATAAAGATAATGTTTCTAGTCAAACTAGTTACAATTTTAACAGTTTCCTAATTTAAGTACACCCCCAAAGGGTAGTCCCTAAATTCAGGTATCTACGGTCAAAACAGCGACTTTCGTCCCGTTTCCGATTCGCAGATAAATCTCCACTGAAGTCAGTATCCTGCTCATAGCAGATTCTGAACATCAGTACATATTTATGTATCATACTAAGTATTTGAAATCCAATTTCAATACTAGTAGTGAACATATTTATAACAAACATATTTGAAATCAGAGCCTTGCCCGTTCTTCAATTCCTTCATGTCTGCTTTGTTCAACGGCAGTCATGCTTCCGCGATTCCGTTTGCCACAATTTAGGCAGACATTTTCGGATATGTCCTATAACTTCCCAGAGATTTATAATGATTTTCCCTTTGCCTTTTCCACATCTCAGAAGCGTTAGGCCTAGCCTGAGCCTTATGGAATGTCGAAGTAAGGTGCGCCTTGCGCTACTTGCCTTATTGCAAAACTTTGGCTTTATCTCCTTGAGAATAGCCATTACCTCTCCAAGAGTTTAATTATTGCAATTAATACTTCTAAGATCTAAGGATAGACTATGAAGATCCGTCAATTTCATTATCATACTTTAAGGATCTAATCCTTAGTTCTGATTAAGAAATTAAGGAGTCTAATGTGACAAGCTTAATGGATTAAGCACTAAAGTTATCATCACATGAATATTCCAAAGATCATGCTCTATTATTTGCTTAACTCCGGGCTTAGGCCTAATGTTATTTTAATCAAATAAAGTAACTTATTAGTTTCCAGAACCATCCTGAAATTTTATTCCCAATTTGAAAATTAAACCATTTAAATACATTTTCCCTAGGATCATGTTTTAAATGTAAATCTTTCATTTATATCTTGATTCTAATAGTCCAACTATTTAATAAACGATTTAGGTACTATTTATTATAATGATTACAATAGTTCAACTATTTAATCAACTATAATTAAATTAGTTTGAATACAGTCCAACTGTTTATTAAAACAACGATTAAATATTAGTCCAATTAACATTTAATTTATTTGACAAATGATATTTGTTTGAGCGCGTATGGCAAGTAATTAAACGAATATTGCAAATTTAACTCTTGTCTCCCACTATTTTCCGACGAGCCTCTAACCCTCGGTCGAGTACTCGGGAAATCGTGTTTCCTAGTGGGCTAGGATACCGTTAAATATCACACAATCTTGACTTTGGCCTACAAATTGTATGATAATTAACTAGTAGATCTCTAAGATCAATTGGATCCAATCCAAATCCTGGATCCAGTAGGGGGACATCCAAGTCCGAATGTTGGTTTCTAATTAGGAATATGTGATCTATATCAAGCGTAGTATACCGTAGTTATTCGTTTTCGATCCATCCATCATCGATGATCACGTGCTAGGCTTGGGGCTGTGAATTATGTCTGTCCCGTACGAAGCACATATCGGATGTCTGGTAACTAGTCTCTATAATCGGATATACATGACCTTGTCATAATATCCCGATAGCTCGAGGATTTAAGAGAACATGTTCCGTATCCTATGTGACCATCATCTCCATATGACTGGAGTGATACTTACGTCTTAACATCACACCCAACACACTACGATTCTCAATATACCCAGCATTGGCGTACACAGAACCTGTTAAAGCCCTGGACGACCTCAACTAAAGTATATTGATTGTCGTGAGTATTAGCGGTGCAAGTCTCAGGTTAAGACCAAATACACCTACCCTGATTGTAGATTCCCATAGACACATAGTCATACTACCAATGGGATTCCACGGGGGTCTATCCAGAGCGAAGCTGTTTCCCGTACCGTCGGTAAAACACAACCTCCTATTACACTGCATTAGTATCCTATACCCAAATATATGAGAACTAGGCCGTTGTGCCCTCACAAACGCGAACAAGTGTAATACTAGTCTTTTATGTATTTTCGATGTCTAATCTCGATAATACTCTGACTAGGGATATTTAATGATTTATTCTTCGTGGACTGATACTGTCTTATATCATTCTCCATCCAGGAATAAATCATATGGACCTCTCATCATTTATATCTTAGGTGATCTAATCACAAATAATGAGGTGGCAATCTCCTTTGTCACATAGTTAATTTGTACAACAACACCATGATCTGTACAAAAAGTG